>NIUQ01002405.1:0-22635 GCA_002796945.1 Plectus sambesii
AAATGCAGCAACTTTATCAATCGATATCAATCTTCTAAGAAGGGTGTGGACAGAGGCGGGTAGCGGTGTTAGTATCCGTTCCGAAGAGGCAGCCAATTTAGTCCACGTTCGAGTCACAGTTTTTGTTGATTTATTTTAGTCCAGTGCTCATATTTGATATGGAATGGCAGTAAAATCCCCTCACTCAGCGGCCGACCAGCGTTCATCTCTGCGACCGGATGCAATAAAGAAGATAAGAGAACTCTTTGTGGGGGACTTATCAACTGGCGGCACAATTATCTACCGAAAACTCACGACATAATTTGTTTTTAAAGCCTTTAACTATATTGTGTAGCTAACTGGCGTTACGCGATTATCAAAAATATGTATCGAGTCATGAATTATTATTGCTCAAGCAGGCAGCTTTGCAGTTATTTCGGCAAGTTAACGGTCTCATTGCTCTTGTAAGGCTCTAACGTTAAGTTAATAATTTCACACCTGAATCAAGACAAGTGCTTTACCAAGCACGATTGACTTCGTTGCTTCATATTTACGATAGCCAATAGTTGCGACGACTCTTTCCACTGCAATGGCGGTCAATGTCCAAATCTCTCCATAAAAGGCAATTGCTCCTGGAGTGCGAATTAAGACGGACGAAGTAGCTGATAGCAAGTAATCGCACGGATCTTGATGGAAAATTGAATACCTTATGAGATTAAACAAGTGTTGTAAAAGGCTGCTGAAACTCTGGAGTACAGAAAAAGCATTATGACAAAGTAGAAGGAGGCGGGCATTCGGATGGAACGATAAATACGTCCCCTGTATTTTGAAAATAACGATGAAGAACACTACGCCGAACGCAGCGAGGATCAATCGAGATATGAGCATGCATTGAAGAGTACGGTTTGTGCTCAAGTATTGAGCAATATCGCATAAAGATACCTTTGTTGACACATTTGCAGAATAATTCATTTTCCTCAGAACGACATTCAGAGGAAGAAACTGCACCTTTGCGCGAACATTCTGAGCAATAAAGGTAGCAGGTATTAAGCAATCAATCAGTCGTATAACCCATTAAAAGGCTCATGGCAAGCCGGTGAAGTATACTAATGTTCATCAATAACTAATCAGACATCAACCCCCGCAAAAAGTTCTCTTGAACGCTCTGCACTTCACACCGCTATCGACGAGTGGAATGAGTGAACCGTACATAAATGCAGACTGCAAATCTCCTGTTAACTGTATCCATTTAGTCGCAAGCTGTTGCATCATGCATTTTACGTTCTTTTTGTGCTAATTTGGAAACGCTTTCGATTTCGCATTTTTTATTACATACAATCGCACTATGGACATGAGAGTGAAAAAAGTAAAACTTTGCTCATACTTAAACACCTGGTTAGTAAAATACTGCAATGATATTGTTCCGTGCACTACAACTTACAGAGAGCACTATACTCAAGAGAGTACAAAACACTTATTATTTGCAAGATGAAATAGTTTTATATCTTTTCATGCTCATGCGAGCAACGTTCTGAGGTCTATTTCATGTAATTGTGTTAATTATAACTATTGCCATTACAATTTCAGAAAATGAAGTGAATAGCCGTTTGTGATATTCGAACACAATTCGTCATGCACACATTATACTGGTGACAAACAACTAATCACTGTACTTCTCGAACTTATTATGGTAAAAAGCTGCACAAACCACAGCTTCATATCATAGACCTCCGGTAGTACGTAAACACAGCCAAGTTTCAGCCACAATTATTTGTTTCGAAATCAACTGAGTAAGTCAGTCAAGTTTGCGCGTTAGTTTGGGCTGTTTACACATTTGCGAAACCTTTTGGCAGCTGCTCTTCAATGATAGATGATGAAAAAATTAGCCAATCAGCCGTCACATCGCATCATTGAGATCGGTTCAATAAGTCCTTGTTCTCTCTCCTTCAAGTAGTATTCGATGGTCTTCTTTAGGCCAACTACGAAAGGAGTACTGCATTTCCATCCGAGCTCGTTGGAGATTTTCGAAAAGTCGATGTGATAACGGCGATCATGATATGGTCGGTCAGGAATCTGCGCGTACTCAATCTCGCCGATTTTTCTGCAGAGTTAGCTTATTTAAATTTGCAATGAAAACATTTATGCGTAACTCAATGTGTCCTCTCAAAAACTTTTAGGGATGACTTCTACTACTAATAGAGGGAGACGCATGAGTTTCGTACCAAACGAGATTTTTGTTTGTCTGAATTTCCCCCGGTGATTCAGCAGTAATTGACTAATTTAAAGTACCTTGCCTTCCATGCATTAAAACCAGCTCTACCCTCTCGTCTTTTATTAATGTTCAATCATCCATTAGATGCAAAGAATGAAAAAAATAGTTATAGTCCGTAGAGTAATGTCTTAATGATATTTGACACTACGTCTCTATCTGTATAGCAACCAAATTTAAACTACGTCAATTTGCTAGGTTGATGGATGCATAAACTTGACTCAATATTTGTATTCAGACCTGTTCAGCAGTCGATTGGTCTCCTCGTGAATCATGCGCGTTAAAACAATATTTTCCATCTCGAACTCAGTCCCAATGTTGTAGACTTGCGCCATTCGACCATTCTCAGTGATTCGGCGAATCGCATCCGAACAATCGTCGACGAACATCCAGTTTCTAACAACAGTCATTATGAGCGACATAATCGGGCTTAGAAGACATATTCTATTTGTAAAAAACAAGAGGAATATTGCCAAAAATGCTCAGGCCGACTATTTTTGTACATTGATTAAGGCGGTAACGCGGACGAGGGACTTTAAGGACGAGTAGGAATTCGGGAACAGAGATTTTGAAGTTCGAAAAGAATCCAGTTTGAAGACAGATAGAATTAATAATTTGACGGGTAATTTAAGCGGGAAAGCTTTTTAAAGATTAGTCTTTTTTACAGTATAGACTCAACTTAATCCTCAACAGTGCTGAGGCTGCGCTGAGAATAAAATTTAGGAAATTTTCGGTGATGGGAAGTAGGCCATATTTAAGGGATAACAATATCGAACGCTAATCAGAAGCAGCGTTCAAAAATGAAGTATGACGGTCAATATATCACAGATGTCATAGGATATTCTAACTTTAAAGGTCTAAAAGGTTTTATTAACTAACTCCGTAATGACCAACTCACCTCGTATGTTTCCCATCGCCCATGAGCGGGTACGCTTTTCCGTCAACGGCCAGTGTAGTAAATTTCGGAATTAGTTTGCTTTTCGCCTGTCTTGGTCCGTAAACATTGTTCATGCGCACCATTACGTACGGTAGCTTGTATGAGTGCTAAAAGTTAGGCAAAATTTGCACACAAAACCCAAAATATTCTTTGTACAAAAGCTAACATACGTGATATGCATTGACGATGACTTCGCAAGCAGCCTTGCTAGCGGCGTAGGGATTAGTTGGGTTAGGTGGAGAATTTTCTGTTTTCGGCGCGGGATCGTCGGCCGAGTCTCCATAAACTTCGTCTAAAGTTATCAACCTCGTTGTTGGTTATCAATGCACAGTGGTGTTTAAAATATAAATAATTTTGGCATATCATTTCATTTGTATATAAGAGGAGGTATTAAACGCAAATGCTTCTGTGAAAGTATTTGAAAGTATCACAGCTATTTTTTTGTTTTACGCTATGCTTGGGACCCGGAATAAAACACAACGATGGCGTTCAAAAACGATGCGATGGCTATCATATTGTGAAATGTGTGTACTTCTACTATTTAGGTCTCAAAATGAAACTGGCGCATGGTAGCAAAACTGTGTAGAAAGTCTCGTTCGCGTAGCACCGCAAATGTATCGAATGAACGCACATGTAAGAATAGTGTGACTGACGGACGAGTTAGTCATTTTAACGCCCCTTCGACGACCCAAAAAATACCTGTGCTAATATGAACAAAGCGTTCGAGTTGTTTATAATCGTGAGCGATCACTTCGAGCAGCACAGTCGTCGATAGTACATTGTCGGAAATGGTACCAATACGGTCGTGATAGGAGTCGTCCACGTGAGTGATCGCAGCGAAATGAATTATTGTGTCGATCTGAAATGTTTGTTAGAAAATTTTAATTTATGCTATTGATGCTTAATTTATTTCATGGGACAAAGTTACTAACTTATGAATGATTCGAATGAAAGTTGATAAATTGTGACTGAAGATTTCATGAATCTGCCAGCTCAAGAAAGATTGCATCAAGTCGCGCAACTCGGCCAAGGTCGCGATAAAAATCTAACATCGTCTCCTCTGGGGCGATGGCAATCGATGGCCTGGTTGGCGAATCATCGATAAGCGAAATAATCGCATTCGCAACATATATACAAAGCGGTGGCCATTGCCTACTTTCTACTTCCCCATCTACTCATCTCATCCGATAACGTTTATAAAAGTTTGTAAGTATTCAGACAGTTAACTAGATTTTGATGAACGCATAAACTTGCGTGCTACAGCTGCTCTGGTCTAAAGAAACTTCTCGCTCTGCCTGAAGCATCGCGTGGCGATTTCATGGCTCATCTTTGGTTGATCCCATGCAAATCCAACACGGGAACAGAAACAAGCAGGGACCTGTGCTGTAAGGGAAGAGGGAGGCACTAATTCGCTCGCACCGTAATCATTTCCATCTCTAGTGCGAGAAAGAGATTTTCCTACCCTCTCGAATCAAAAGGTATCTACCGCCGTCAGCCCTTTGAGAACGCTGTGTCTCGCATAAAATACGTATTCAGCTGAGGGAGAAGGTCAAGCTGGATTCATGAGGTTCATGAGGTCTGCTTAAGCTGATTAAACAAGAATAACGACACTTTTTAATCCAAAGAGGACACTTTCCAAATATTAAAAAACACTTGCCAAACCGAATCAATGAGAAAAACGCCCTCTTTCAAGCAGAATGTGTCCTTTTTGATTTTAAAAGCGACCTTATTAAGTGCAAATGGATTGAAACAGTGACCTAGTAACTGGCTAGCAGTGCAACTTTTCAGGCGGATTGTTTGCTCTACTGACCTGATTCTTTTCCAGCACGTCGAGCAGAAGCGCGCGATCCTGCAGGTCGCCGATGATGACTTTATACCGGTCGGACATGCGAACGTTTGCGTCGACATTGTCCGTACTCGCTCCCGTCATCAGTTTATCATAGTTGATGAACGTCGCCTGCGGCCATTTGTTGAAGATAAAGTTTATGAAATTCGAACCGATGAAACCGCAGCCGCCGGTGATTAGCACCGACCGTGCCGTATGCAGATTTTTGCATTCCTCGTCAGCCACCATGCCGTAGTCGATTTACTAAAGGCGCTATCACGCTTTGCTGAAATGCACCTTTTGGTAAAATTGCGCGGCAACACAGTTCACTCGGCTAATGTTTCGCGCAAACAGTTGCAATGTTGCTGTTGAAATAATAACAGAAATATGCGACTACACATAATATAAGATTCTCGTTCGAAGGAAGGGTTTTATAACGCATTAAATTGTTAGATCCTCTTTTTATAGTAGCAAAACTTGGTGCACAGTAGGTCACTTTACTTTTATGTTCAAACACTTTTATATTTCGTATCAGTTTTGCTTTTAAGCTCATTAATTAGATCTCTGAAATCGACGTGAATCGATGACGCGCACGCATTCACTATCAGCAAGTTTGTTCATTAATTTCACCTGAAAAAATCTTCACTATAAAATCATGGTATAAACCCAAACGGTCACGTGAAATCGTTGGCCTGCCTGCAAATCGTGATCCAAAAAAGTATTAACATAAAAGGTATTTTCATCCGCAAATATGACTACCTATTCTCTCACTTACCTCAAGTTATCCTATAGACTTCCTTTTCTAGCTTAATGACAATAACTTGGGCGAAAATATAGTCCACTTGGCGATTTCAAACATGCAGTGATAAAACCGACGCGTATAAAAGTCGTTAGAGGTAAAGACATGCAGAAGAGTAGTGATTGGTTGGAGAGGGGCAGACGGTCTGTCTGGAACTGACGAGACAGTCGTCGTCGTCGCAGTTTTAGCGGGACTTATGGTCGAACGGCACCGCGACCGATACGAATCAACCCGGTCGAGTGGTTGCCGATGATCCAATTTCCACATTTACATCTCTTGCACACTCTAGAGGTGAGACGCACGCCCCTGAACGCCCTTACTGACGAGAGAGGTCAAGACTCTAGCGACACGACCTCCTTCATCGACTTGACGAAACCTCTCTAGTCTCCAGCACCCACTCAAACGGAAAAACTGCGAATGAAAAAGTGATCCGATCTAAACGAACTTTAGAGAGATAAGGACGCGAAGATTGCATTTCTCGCTCCTGATCGGTGGATGGCGCATCTGCATGGTTGTTAGATAACACCGACTCACTTGCATCTTTGGAACTTTCTAAGCAGTAGGAGTATTCTCGAGAAATTACTGGTTAACAAAATGTTTTGCATATTGCTTCTGATCTTGATAATTGATCATAAAATGTTCGACGCTTTTACAGCACTAATCGAATAGTAAAGTTTGTTTTTTACGGTGAAATTGATTCTGTGTTGCTGTGCGAAAACTGCACAATGGCAGTGGGTTTTCATTTGTTGCATACTTGAGAGCAACGTGATCCAAGTTCTTTTATATCGTCTTATTATTCAATCTGAAAGAATATATCGCACTTTAGGAAGAATAAGTTTCAGAATATAGTTAATACTGCGCGCTTAATTAAGATCTATCCATTAAGAGGGGAGAATGGTTCTTTAGGGAAAAGAACAAACAATTCAAAGATAGCTATATTCTTTCAAATTTGTGATAATCTATTTGTATACTCGTGTATCATGCATGCGCAATTCAATATGAACATAAGTCGTTGAAAATTCTCTCAGTAATCTAATAAGGTGTTGAATAAACGCAAACACAGTAGACAATAGAAATTACATGGTATTGCGTCGTGCCTGGACATCAGCAAATTGCGCTCACCAAAAAGCTCTCAGGTTCGATTTGTCGCTAATATGTTTGTCACAACCGACCAACATGGGGCTATGTTTACCCTGATCATCAGGCACTAAATGGCATAAAGTGCATACGCCTACTTTCTTAGGATAACCCGCCCATAATTCGAGCATTGCACTTATACAAGCACCATGAGTAACGAACAATATCGATCCGGAGTGAGTGTGTCGAATTTTCTTCACCGTCATTTGTACGCGTTCGATGCAGTGGCTACTGTTTGGCTCCCATTTATCAGGAATTAGAGCCGGCGTGTAGTCCATATCCACAAGTGGATACTGTAGCTTAAGCTCAGTTAGAGACAAATAGCCTATAACGAAAAAAGTTCTTTCATACTGCGAGTAAGAGCTCCTTCACACTTTTATTGCGAGTTTTTTCCACCTACATATAGAGAGAAAGTGTTTTCTTATGTATTGCATTTGTAATGATAATTTTTGTTGAATGTAATACAGGTATATGCGAGTCTCAAAATGATTTTGGGCAAAAAGTTTACAATGCAAATACTCCAACGCGTGGCACTGTTGTTGGGACTGCATTGTTGATAACGGTTGACAAGCTGCGCCAACAATTACGGAAATTTCCAAGTGCCTCCAACATTAAGCAAGTAAATGGGATAGTCAGCCACTCGCACGTTGACTGGGTGGTAAACTCGTATCCAACGCGTTTGTCCACATTTGCCCCAATCGCATTACATTAACTTTATCAAAGCGTTGAGCAGCCAAAATTTTACGCCCACTTGCAATGGCAGTATGACAAAAAGAACTACCATATAACTGCAGCGAGCAGAAAATCTTTGAACTGCAATTTTGTGTCATAACTTCTCTCTGTATCATTTCGATATCACGAAGAAGAGCGGCAAGAGTGTAATGCGCTGAAAACGTACCGGGCGGAAAGTCGTAGAGCACCTCACAGATGCCGGGTTCAATCTTGATGCTCAGAGGTGTTTCTCGTAGCGACGAGATAATTTGTGCGGTGTTGACGCATCTATCGAACGGTGAAGAAAATATGTAATCAATGTGTTCCGCTTTTAGTCGTTCGCCGAGTTCTGCAGCCTGAACTAGCCCCTTAGCGGCCAGCGGGGTGTCGTCGTCGCTGCGATGCGGTTTGTTGATCCATTCCAAATCGGCGACATCTTCGCGCTCACCGTGCCGAGTTATCCAAATGACATCTTTCGATGCCATCATAACACACTAATATCAAAATTGAGGTTATTACTAAATCGAATTTCACGATTCAAATTCAAGCAACCTTTCTTAGTCTACGATACGTCCCTCTGTGTTTCAACCAGTACGTAGACATTATGACTACCTCAATAGATATAATCTCAGATCTATATTCAACGCTCGCATTACCTAAGTCTCAGCCAAAGCTTTATTACGCCCATGAAAAGCACACTATTTTCGATTCATTTCCGAATTTAACTCCAGCACTGCATATACAAATGTTAGGATAATTATTATGTGGTTTCAAGATTACAGTGCGTTAAAAACATAGCAGCAGCAGGTCTGCTACATTAATGATGATCCTTAATCTTGGAATATTTATCATGAAATGGATGAATGTGACCTCCGGATCATGGAGAATGAACTTTCATACGTCAGCGTAATATCACAAAGTCTCTCGTTGTTACTGTATAAATCACTATGTTGCGAGACTCAACGCCGCTCGCGCGCGCCGAAAGCTTGCAAGATTGCACCGCGCGCGCACGTCCTCTTGTTATCACGGAGCGTCATCAATAATATTAACGTGCATTCGACGCTCTCATCCACAGGGACACGGAAATAGTTGCGACTACATCGACGAAACACAGCACGCTCAGTGAATTATCCGCAACAATGGCGCTTCCTTTTACGAACTCGCCGCAGCAAAGGCTTCCACAAGGAAACAGTTCGTTTCTCATTCAAGAGTCAACTCTCGACGATTGGAAACGGATTGTTGATCTGTCGGCGGACACTCAACGATGGGCTATGGCGTATGACGACTTTCCCGTTTGGAAGAAGGCGTTTGGCGAACAAAATGCGGAGCTCTTAGTAGCAAAGAAACCAGGTGAGTGTTACGCCTTCAAAGTTGCATTTTACGTTTAAGAGGTGGTAACATAATGTCCATGATATGAAACCGAGCCAGTATCCCTTTTTTGTCCGACTACTCGCGTGCAGGAACGAATCGTTGTTTTTTAGACGGTCAAGTCATCGGCTTTGTAAGCATTGCAAAGTTTGGCCCAGACATCGCTGCCGTTGGCAACTATTACGTGCATCCGGCTTACAGAGGACAAGGCATAGGCATGCAATTATTCGATAAAGTCACTCAAACATCACTTGCTGAAGGACGTAATTTGAGTTTAAATGCTGGTAAAGCTAGAAGGCTATTGCTCGAGTGCGAATAATGTTTGTTATTAGCATTTCTACTGTCAAAAAAGTATGCCGACAACGGTTTCGATAAGTATCCAGATTGGGGCCTGAGGGCACACGTTGTGACAGGCGCAAATGGGGCTGAAATCGCCACTTTGGTACACAATTCGAAAATTGTGTCACTGAAAGCCGTCGAATTTGACCAAATTGCGACATACGACCGATCGGTTGCTGCAAACGTCGATCGGTCAGAATGGCTAGAGGCGTGGATCAATCATCCTACCGGGCGATGCAAGGTTAGTATTGTTGCTCACATTTTACAAATGTAAGAAGAATAAGCTGCGCACTGTTCTACATACCGGAATCAAACCCAAGTGCAAATTTCTGAGCGTCTGGCGGCAATGTCAGTAGTATGTAGAGACCAGGGCATATCCGTAGATATTCTGCAGGTTGTTAATGCTCATAAATCTCTACGCATGTTGGTTCTGGTAGAGAGCACAGTAAATATGTATCACACTCGGAGAGTGTCAGTGAACGATTAAGCAAAACAGAAAGCTGAAGAACTTTTTGCGTTAATATATCTAAGGACATGAAAAGAAAAGCTTAGTTATGACATAAAACGTCGCTACCGATTTCCTTTAATTGCAAATGACAGGTCATCTTATTCAAGGTGACCAAATCATTGCTTTGCAATCGGTGGTCAATCGTGATTTGCAACTCCGATGCAACACGAATTTTTTCTATGGAATTGTGTAGAATTCCTTCCGTATCATATGAGACCCTTAATGTCACATGACCTCCGACCTACTAACGGAAAAGCTTCTGTGAACCCATTTTTTCAGTAACTTTCTATGTTCAGATCGCCTTAGACACAACCAATCATGTAATTGGCTACGGAGTTGTTCGTGAAGTTTCGCAAAATCGACTGGTCTTCGGTCCACTCTACGCAAATGACCAAGGTACGGCTGCAGCGCTTATAAAAGTCATTTTGGAAGAGGTTGACGACTATCCGAGTCGCGAAATTCATTTCTTGTCGCCATCAACCAACGAAGAAATGAATGAGTTGACAGCGATGTTAAGTAGGCCGAGAGGAACTTATGAGCATAGAGGAGACGACGGCATCTGCCAGTTTACGAAGAAAGTGCTCAAAGTGGATGTAAGAAAAGTGTATGCTGTTGCCGATGTTGCCCTTTGCTTCATTTAAAGTTTATTAACCTCGCAGTAGAGCTGGCATTTTGGAATATTTCAGCGCAATAAACTATTGTTTGAACCGCTGTCGATGACGATAAGCACACAATGAATAACTGTGATAAACGGGAAAGAACGGGCAAGTTTTTACGATCGTGAAAGAAAAGGCCAAATCGATATTTCGATTACATTGAACATGGTGGCTCGAATAATATAAACTGACCATACATAAAATGAGTAGCGATAAGTTTGCTATCGTTCAGGAGCACCTCAGCAGTGAAGAGCCACTTGGTGTTCGCAGCTAAAACACACAATATTCTCAATTATTAACCATTAGAGAAAGATGTTCTACCACAAATCTGTCGCACTTGTTTCTCATTACGCCCTCTGTTTATATTTAACTAAAAATATAGCACTACATTTCAAATAATAGTGCAAACTCCTTAGAGCGATACATAAATGATTTTTTGAATTTGGTAGCCTAATAAGTATAAAATGATGCAAATCATTTGAAAAACCAAGCAGAACATAAACAGCTTCTGATCGAAGAAATTCAGCAAACCACATGCAGCAAAAGTTTCCCATCCTTAGATATAGCCGTAGGGCAATGCAGTCGAATTAACAAATTATTCACAATCAAAAAGCTATATCTTACTCTGGATAGTAGACCAAGTAGCCAATTCGTTCAATGTTGCAGACCAGAGAGCCGACATCGTGGCCGCATTGCTGGGTGTAAGGGCGTTCAATGCAATACAAGTATTCAACCAAGTGTCTGCAGTCAGCAAATTAATTTTCAGCAAAATGTTCAATTAAAGGTTCAATAAGCTCGAGCATATTTTCCTTATCCTGGTGAGAGAAATTAAATTTCGCTGTTTTCCAATAATCTTCAAAACCTGAATCTCCAAGTGAATAAATCGAACTGGCTGATGTATTCGCACCTCTCGTGGACAGCCAGTACTATATTATGAAAAATTTAGTTTTGCTCTAGCAATTTTTAATAATGAAAACAATTTATTGCTTATAAACGGAATCTTCAAGTGATGGCGGCATGCCGGTATTTTCTTGACTCATGGCAGCACCAGTTTTGCACAAGAGACACCAATTCGGCATCAGACATTTTATTATCATCGCTTGAAACAGTAGTAGGAAGATAACTTACGGGCAAGTGGCATTGGGATTACTGTGCTGCTGATCGATGAAGTGTTGTTTGCATGCTTGGATTACAGGTCCTTCGTGAGCTATGACGTTGCCAATGCAGAAATAATTGTGCGTCAGTACTGCAAAATTAGGATTTAAAATTTGTTATACAAGGAGAAACAGAAATGCAGCACGCAACAGAGGAGTCATCAGTGGACAGAGCTCTCTTAAAGGGATTAGCTACACAAAATTCCAGCAAATGGTCACGAAATCCTCAGCTGTGCCAGTTTCACCAATATATCTTCTCAAAGCGACTACCACATTATGATAGAGAAGATTTCTCTTCGAAAAATCTTTCACTTTACCCTCCCAAAACTCAGCATTCCTCAATTTCGATTCCTGACTATACTATCAACCTAATTAATGAAGTGAAGACATTCATTAGCGATGGAAAAGATTTAAAACTTGCCGTCGAATCCCGGTCCAGTTTCGTATTCGAGAGTATAAAATTCGACCTCCCATTTTTGCGCCATATCTTTCGTGAAGTTGAAGTCGGCCATTAATTGCTGCCATTGCACGCACTGATTGAGATTGTCGGTTCCACCCGAGCAGCTTTCGAGAGTCTGTACCCACCTGCAAGCAGATATTTATTTTTTCTCATGGTGGAGCAATCTTAAATGGTATGAATGTCTCTTAGAGTACGCCACATCCAATCTTATATGCTTCAAAACTCACAGCCTTTTGCAACATGCCGAGAAGAGCGAAGTCGTTTGTAGTTATTATTTTGAACTTTTCTACAAGTCTTTTCAAAAGTCTGTTAAAAAAACTTCGAAACTTTTTATGATTAACAAATTTTTCAGGTAATCGGAATGAACATGCTTTACTTTTAGAATACGAAGGTGAATCCGTTTCAGTTTTGTTAGATTAAAGCAACACAAAACTACTTTCATGTCTTTGAATAATGGAACAAAAGTACGATGAAGAAGAGCATACGTGCGAATATTGGACCATCCGGCGACGCCAGTCTTCGCTAAATATTTATTCACAGCGTCTTCAAAGGCGGTTTCATTGTGTGGATCGGTTAGACCAAACTGTGCAAAGAAGTCGTCCGTACATTTTCCGATGGGCTGAAAGTTTCACAATTTTTGTTAAAAAATCAAATATTTTGCTTGAAAGAGAGCAAACCTGCGGATTGCATGCTTTGGGAGCTTTGACGGAAGAGCCAGCGTCCGACCCATGAGATAGATCGAAAATAGACGACGGCAAAATGAAAGCTGTTGCTAGCGTGACACCAGCTGGAATTTAGAGCCTATTTTGAACAGCGTTGCTCTTCGTCGATATGTAATCATGCGTTCAGATGTGCGTTGCTCTATGGCTATAATTTCGCTAGCTTAGGCCGGGCCTTACTACTTAGGTTAACAGCGTGGATGTCAAGAACAACGAATGCTGGAGAGATCATCTCAACAGGGCGTCTCCTTAGCACTATACTTATTCCTCTTTACTCGGTATTAAAGTCTGAATGATGAAAATATATGTTTTTGATTAATTATACTCTGTATAATTGCGTTCATTTTGACATTTATGATTTGTAATACGACGCATATCCACTGCGCTCAAGTTTAAGAGTTCAGTCTTATTCATTCCATGTGGGCATATGAATTGGATCGAAGATGTCTCTAAGAGGCCCACCCCACGCTCGATTGTTTCAAAGCCTAAGTATGAATGCTTTTATGACACTGATCAGGACATTCGTGCCGCAAATATATTCACACAATCATGAGACAGTCAAAAAGGAGATTGCGCTAACATTCTACTTTTTATTTAATGAAAACTGATCGCTAAATCGCCTTACCCACAAACAGGAATGCGCTTCGCATCGTCATTTGCAGCGTTGTTCACACGTTCAACAGTAGCAATAGCAAGTATGAATGATAAAATTGAGCGCCGCGTCTAAGCGAAACCTTGACCACGTATATTGTGAAGGCTGTAAAATAGCATGTCGCTCAAAGATAATGCGTAATGAATACGTGCGTCATAGCTTAATCAGTAATGTACTCGGGTGGTTTTTGCATATTGGCAACGCTAAATTGTTATTAAGGCGACTGGGACACTCGGGCATGCTCAGCGGCAACACTACCTACAGATAATACTGAACATGATAAAAAAGTACTTAAAAGTGCATCTTAGAGTCAGTCTGTCATTAGTCGGCAAATAACTTCTTATCAAGTGATTACAGTTCTTTTGCTTTTATTAAAAGTAAGCGTGAGACGTAAACTATCAAACAAGAGAATTTTCACTTTTGATGACATACTCTATGTGGTATATTGCTTAATATACTTCCGTGCTATTTTGTGCAGTAATATTCATTGAGCAAAGCAGAGAAAGCCTTTAAACCAGCTTTTCCTCCAAAATTTACATACTGCAGAGAAGCACATGAGGATAAATCGAGCGATCTACCCGTCACTGATATCGTATTTAGCTTTGATACCCAGCTAGGAATTGCACTGTGGTGTGACGGGTAGATCGCTCGATTTATCCTCACGTCAGAGAAGCAGCTATTTCCACTGGACGCTCTTTGTTAGTCGCAATAAATCTTCTTCCACGCGCAAAACAACTCGAGCAGTCATCTGTCGCAGGAGCGCATAATTTTTCTTCAGTTCGATTTGAACGCTATCGAATGTCGACACTTCTCGGAGTGCTTCGAGCGCCTTAGTCACGTTCTGTTCGTTTTTTACAATTAAACAGAGTTTTATTGTTCGATCTACTTCGCCAGACGTTTTCAGCCAAAACTTCAAACAATCTAAACATATGTCTGACTCTGAGTGATATACTACGCTGTCCTCTTTTTCTTCCTGCGTTTCCATTGTAACTTTCAGATAGCTGCCTTCGGGTAAGATGCGCATCACTTGCAAAATATCTTGGACTCTCTTCTTCTCTTCAAGCGAAAACAAGTTGGCTTCCAGCCAAAGTCTTTTGAAGCAAACAAAACGAGAAACTATTGCGCTTAATAGAGTTTTTAATTTGTCTTCGGTCACACAGAATTTCGTCCTGTCGCAATAGTTTGATAAAGTCACAATGTATCCAATTGATTCATCCTCAATTCCTTGACAGTCTAATATGCACAGCGATACTCGTGCAGCGCGGTCTACCACTTTCAAATTATTCTTAAATTGATGGCTAACTGGAGATAATAAAAAGCGCTCCACTAGATGCAACTTGGAGAGGCAATTCTGTAGAACCAATGCGTCCAGTTTCAGCGCCATACCTATTATTCAGCGATTTTTCGGCGATCAATGTGCAAGTAAAGAACAACATAGAACCTGCCAGTTAAAATTGGAGGGGCAAGGTTGAACGTTATTAATTGCCATCCTATTCTAGCAAAGTGGTGTTACTTTGAAAATAACACCGGCCTGTTGACTGATAACATTTGCAGCGGCATGCTCGCCCTGGATGCACAACCCAATACTGTAGTAAAACATTGCTTCGAGACTCGAACTTGAACGATAACTCGATGCGTGGGGTAGGCGCGAAAACGCTAAAATATTTACAGAAAGTTGACATTGACCATGTTTCACAAATTTTTAGGCACAACTTCTGCTTTTTCAAGTTTCACTTGCCTGCAAACGTCTAAAATGTATTCTCTTTGGCATTCGTAGCGAATCTTTTAGTTGTCTGCGATGATGTCGAATGCTCAATGAGCAGACTTGTGAAGGTCGATCGCTGTGGCGGTCGTCATAGCAACCATTCCGCCGGTCGACCATCGAACTCAGACAGGCCTGCGGATAACCAGCCAAAGCGTCCGTGGGTGCACAACATTAGACGAGTTTCCAGTCGTCCCCGTTTTTTTTTTTTGGAAACCTGCCAGGTTTGACGGCATCCTGGGATTTGAAAGAATTTTACAAGCATTTTAAGAAACTGCGCTAGAATGTCTTCTTACTTTACAATCGAAGAAGCTTCTTTCGACGATTGGAAAAGAGTAGTGGACCTCTGCACTGAAACGGATCGCTGGAGCTTCACTTATGACGATTTTCATGTTTGGAAGAAGGCGTTCGGCGAAGATAAATCGAGGTTTCTAGCAGCGAAGGCGTCAGGTATTACAAATTTGCAATGATAATCAGGCATGCCATGTTCACTTAAATTTAAGAATTTGTCTTAAATTTAGGTGCTCTGTCTTAAATCTTATAAGACACAAAAAAATTTAATACAAAAAAGGGAGCAGGCAAACGTGTTAATTTTTGTCATTCGCTGAAAAGTTACGGTTGTCTTGTCATCATTTTGTCTTTCTTGGAGATCAGATGTTACTACTAAAGCCTATTCTTCTTTTTCATATAAAAAGGAATATCGAAAAAGTCTCAGAAAACGATGTGATAGTTTGCCTTAAATTTTGTCTTAAATAGGAAGCGTTTGTCTTAAAAAATTCTTAAATTTCAAAAAATTTGTCTTAAAAAACATTTTTCGACCTGGCATCCCTGATGATAATATTAAACAAACAAGATCCAATATTAATTTTAAAGAAAACGGAGCTTTTGCAGACGGCGACGTACTGGGCTTTGTGTGCATGGCGAAGTTCGATCCAAATATCACCACCATAGGCATGCACTACGTCCAGCCGAAGTACCGCGGACAGGGCATCGGCACGCAACTTTTTGACAAAATCATGCAAGATTCCAAGGCCCAAGGACGAAATATCTGCTTGAACGGAAGTACGTTTTGTTACTATTTGATGTTTTAAATGGTAATACTTGACAGAATCGTTTACGTTGACATTTTGTGCTGAAGGAAAGTGCTAAAAAGACGTGAAAAAACAGTAAATATAAACTCCTCCTGTGGCTTCCTTCTTTGTAACAGAATGTGCGAATTTCGTAACCGATTCCTAATACTTACACCAAGAGTGTGGCTCTCTTTTATTTATAAGTCCTGTTTTATTATTAGAGCCAACTTTAAGCATTTATTTCAGTATCTTATATGAGCGAGAAATACGCCGATCGGAAAGGATTGAATAATTACGCCGATTGGATTCTCTCAATACTGAACATTAATGGAGGCGCCGACACTTCGAAAATCGCACATTTGGCGGGAAATTCAAAAGTCGTCAACATATCAGATGTCGATGTGGCTAAGATTGCCGCCTACGACCAATCTGTGGCGGCAAATATTGATCGGTCAAAGCTTGTTGAGGCGTGGCTCAATCATCCAGCTGCTTGGAGTAAGGTGAGTATAGATTTTATCTGAAGGATTGCGATATATGGTCAACTCTTCCCATAGCGCCGCTCTCCACAGCGTCCGTTACCGACAAAGTGTACTACATTTTGTATAGGCATTTCTACTTCCATAGCATCGCACACGGCCGGATCGGAGTACTATCTCTGAGACATTTACAGCATCTGCCATAGCGTCGGTTATGCATCTACAATTTAGCCATTTTCCCCTTCCTCTCTCGCCGTCCCCACTGCCAAAGAAAGCTATTACGAAAGTCGAACGGCCCCAAAACTGTATTTTTTTCTGACAGGTTAGTTCATCTGGCTGTCGAATGCCCTGTCTGCACGATGCTTTAATTGTCTGCGTCATCGATCCTTAGCGTTACATTTTAACCGATCCCAAGGTTGGCACTTGGGGAAGAGTTGACTCTGTATAAATATATATATTATGATTCAAACCTTATTGCGTATCCACTCATTCAGGTCGCTCTTGATGGGAACGGATCGGTTGTTGGCTACGGTGCCGCCCGCATGGTGACACTCGACCGGCTCCTCTTCGGTCCTTTATATGCGAACGACAAAGCGACGGCTGCGGCACTGATAAAAGCTATACTCGATCACGACACTAGCCTGCCCACCCGCCGTATTCAGTTTTTCTCCCCGTCGACCAACGATGACTTGTTCGATGTTCTTGAATTGCTGAGCGGTGGCAACTGCGACGATGGCGGGTATTTCGTTAGTCAGTTCACTGGGCAACTACTTACTATTGACACCAAGAATGTCTACGCCGTTTCTGATCACGCGCTTGGCTTTATTTGAAATGGTCAAGTGCATATGATCGTCGCGTGTGGTGAATGGAAGCATGTTCTGTTAAAGCCTGCACGTGAGACACATACAATATCACGTTGTTTTAGTTCACAAAGGAAGCACATAAATTTCAAAGATAACGCTGTATGTAATAGTCCCAACAATCGGCATTGTCTCGATGTAAATCGCGCAAGAACTCGCACATTTTTCTTATGTATATTGCTCCACAGTTTCCTGATGTATTGTATTTCAAGGGCTCAGTTTACGAAAGTTCCGTCACTGAGATCTGAGATAAGTTGGCTCAGTCGTATACCTTTGATAAGAGATTATCAGCGGATGAAATTTGGTTGTCAGCTGAGCTCAGATCTGACTAACTTGTGCTGTTCAAGTGAAAAGTTTTTTAGCACGATAACAGTATTCACGTGTACGATAAAAAAATTGTTGTCAATTACTGACATTAATCGCAACAAATTAATGACGAATTATGTTATATTGCGGCTGCCTGCAAATCTCCTTTATGCATCCTCTTTGGCATTCATTACAAATCTTTTAGTTGTCTGCGATGATGTCGAGTTCTCAACGAGCATACTAGTGAAGGTCGGCCGCTGCGGCGGTCGCCTTTGCAATCATTTCACCGGTCGACCTTCGAACGCAGACAGACCCGCAGATAACCCAGTAGAGCGTCCGTTGGTGCACAATATCAGACGATAGCCCAGTCGTACCTTGGTTGTTTTTGTTCGCAAACGTGTCACGCTGGATGGTATTCTGCGGCTGAAAAGAATTTTGTAAATTTTATTAGAGGCTGCGCTAGAATGTCTTCTAACTTTACAATCGAAGAAGCTACTTTCGACGATTGGAAAAGAGTAGTGGACCTCTGCACTGAAACGGATCGCTGGAGTGTCAATTATGACGATTTTCATGTTTGGAAGAAGGCGTTCGGCGAAGATAAAGCGAGGTTTCTAGCAGCGAAGGCGTCAGGTATTGTCGATTTGCAATAATATTCCTAAGCAAATAAGACCTATTACGAAATAGATGAAATGAAAGCTCTAGTACTTATCAGTAAAATATCTCGTTGTAACATAGTCAGTGTTATTGATTTCTATTAAATTTCTATTTCGTTTATGGATTATAGAGTGGCATATATTAGCCTACAATAGTCCAAATATATGGTAGTTTTGTCAAAGCAATATAGTCCTAATGGGGATTATTCGTAAACTGTTACAAAGTAAATTTCTGAAAGCGCGGCGATTGGTCGATTTCCGCGCTGGCAGTAACGCGCGAAAATTCAAAACCGGTGCGAAACAACTGACCAACAACTGACGCTTTTCACACTTGTAATTATATGAGTTGCGATCACGACAGCTCTGAGAAATAAAGTCCAAAAATGGCATCTACATTAAGGAAATTATCAAAAAGAAACAAGAACTCAGCGTAATGCATATCACTGTAAAAATTTTAAAGAAAACGGAACTTTTGCAGACGGCGACGTTCTGGGCTTTGTATGCACGGCGAAGTTCGACCCAAATATTAATACCGTCGGTATGTACTACGTCCAGCCGAAGTACCGCGGAGAGGGCATCGGAATGCAACTTTGTGAAAGAATCGCGCAATATACCCGGGTCGAAGGACAAAACACCTACGTAAACGGAAGTCCGTTTTCTTACTTTTTGACATTTTTATGGCGATTCGCGATGGAATCGTCTACATTGACGCTTTTTGCCCAAGGAAAATGTTATAAAATTTTTAAAAAAATCTCCTTTGGCTTCCTTCTTTATAACATAACGTGCAAATTTCATAACCGATTCCTAAAACCTAAACCAAGACTTTAGCTCTCTCTTATATTACAACAACTGTTGTGTTATTATAGCAAACTCTGAGCGTTTATTTCAGTATCTTATATGAGCGAGAAGTACGTCAGTCGAAAAGGATTACAAAATTGTGCCAACTGGAAACTTTCGCTTCTGAACATTAATGGAGGCGCCGACACTTCAAAAATCGCACACTTGGTGGGAAATGTAAAAGTTGTCAACATATCAGATGTCGATGTGGCTAAGATTGCCGCCTACGACCAATCTGTGGCGGCAAATATTGATCGATCAAAGTTTGTTGAGGCGTGGCTCAATCATCCAGCTGCTTGGAGTAAGGTGAGTATGAATTTAATCTGGAGAATTACTATATGCCAATATAATAATTTCTGGAGCAAAGGTCTATAATCAAACGGTAAAATCTCATGTTTAGAGTAGATGCTCTCTGTTTGTGCTATATATGGGATCAATCTATAAATACAAAATTAATGACATCATCTGAACAGTTAGAGACTCATTCAGGTCGCTCTTGACGGGAACGGCTCGGTTGTCGGCTACGGTGCCGCCCGCTTGGTGACACTCGACCGGCTCCTCTTCGGTCCTTTATATGCGAACGACAAAGCGACTGCTGCGGCACTGATAAAAGCTATACTCGATCACGACACTAACCTGTCTGCACGGCATATTCAGTTTTTCTCCCCGTCGACCAACGATGACTTGCTCGATCTTCTTGAATTGCTGAGCGGTGGCAAGTGCGACGATGGCGGGTACCTCGTCAGTCAGTTTAGAGGGCAACAACTTCCAATTGACATCAAAAAGGTCTTCGCCATTACTGAGCCCGCGCTCGGCTTTTTTTAATGTTCATATGCAGATTAGCGATGTTTGTGCTGAATAAAAGAATGCCCTGTTGAAGCCTGCACGTGAGACACAAGCAATATATTGTTGTGTTCTTTCGCTAAGGAAGCGCGTAATTTCAAAGATGAGGCTGCATTATTCCCAAAAAATCGGCATTGTCTCGATGTAATTCGCATAAGAACTCGCACACTATTCTCCTCCATATTGCTCCACAGATTCCTAATGTATTATATTGCAAAGGCTCAGTAAACTTAAGTTCTGGCATAATTTGTAATTCATGTTTTCAAATGCATTTCAAAATACTCAGTGTTTGATAGGTGTAGATTAACATCGGCTGCTACAAGTTCGTTGATAGGACCATGTGAAAGAATGACACGAAAAGTTTTGAGCATAAAATTCAAATAGAAGGAAGTTATTTTGTCTGGCCGCTATTGAGACATGAAATAGTAGTTGTGAATATGGAGCGTGAGATGGGGATGCTGAGTTACGGAAACGATGATTAACTCTGGAAGGTGTGCATCAAAGGTAGCACAAAGCTGGTAGAGGAGCGTCGAGGAAAGATTCGCTAAATTTGTCTTCCATTACGTTTACTGTCGTGTGTACTCAGTTTCATCATCAATTAACGGGCAGTAGCAAACTTCTTGAAAATGCACACAAAGCCTAGTAAGAAATATTATAAGGCAACGATTGCCAATCATGTCGTTGCAGCAAAATCATTCAGCAGCACGGCACAAACAGAAACAAAACACACGGGATGTTCAGAAATTACTTGTTCACAGGCAAACGCGTAACGGCAGTGGTAAAAATCCAAAAACATTTAACAAACGCAAAAGTTCAGTGAGGGTTCAAGGTGATCGAAGAATCAGACAGATAACGGCAATGAGAACTTTCGCTAGCTACAGCCAACAAAATTTCCACCGCACTCCGGCAATCATGAGCAGCAGATTTGACGGGAATAGTTAGGGGACTTTTTCATAAAACAATTGCAATGGTAGAACCGCAAAATTACAAAATTGATGGTAGATCAGAAAATCGACAATAACCGGGAAATGACCAGTCTGCCATTTTGCATGTCCGTAATCGCAATAGTTTTTGTGAAACAGCCTCCCACGTTACTATCTCCACGGACTGCGGGTTATTATTAAAAAAATTTAACTTCCTAATCAGATTCATTTCAAAGCAGCAGCCAACAGCATAAAAACAATGCCCTAATTCAGGTAAAGCCACGAACGTTTTATAATCTATCAAGCGACGCAAAGCTAGCTGTTACTAAAAGAACGCAACTCATCTATCATCGTAACGCATACATAAATGAGAACTGTTCATTCCAGATTGCTGTAAGTCGCACGAGTTTGAGCCATTTCAACCAGCGTATCACGATCCTCTCGCTCAGAAGTGGTAGTTTCAGTTGGACTAAATGGCAGATGTGGTGGGGCTTGGCGACTAGGTCGAAGCGAAGCCGAAAGATCCTTCACTCTCTGCGCCAGCTGTTCGAACTCCCGACTTCTAAATTCAAGCTTGTTTATGTCAGAGTTTTACAATCACTAGGTCATTTTTTTCATTAAAATATTTCAACACTCATGGTTCAATACTCAATTTGTATTGTCATCACTTATTTTTCATATGCAAAATTGCAACTCAGTTTACAGCTATTGTCTGAGACTCGAGTCAGTTTCGCTTGTAATGGCAATGGGCAGTGAATATTGAGTATTACGTGTTAAATGTCGAGATAATTAGATATATATATATAGACTCTAATGAGTTGTTAAAAACGCTTCTAAAGATTGCGACTTGGAATTATTGATGCGAAAAACAATCGGCTGACTTCTCCGTTTGCAGAGCAGATTCGTGTTCGTAGCGTCGCAGGAGACGGCGATATTGTTTTTCGATCGATTCGAGTCGTTCTCTAATCGATAGCACTTCGACGTCTTTGTGGGCAAGCTTAAGAAAAACGCAACGCTTTAGTATGCATACAGAAATATGAAAAGATCAGCGTGCATTTCGACTGCCAACCACTCTACTCTCAGGGTATCCGTCGAGTCCTAGAGTTTTTCACGAAACTGATCGAAATTGTTGCAAGAAGCATAATTTGAGGACGTCGGGACAGATTAGGGGGCACGCACAGGTCCAGATAGATATCGAAGGCTTGAGGCTAGTTAAGAGACACCAGCCCCGTCTATAGGTTTAGCCGTCGCGGTCTTTCTACTTGAATCGACCTCTCTTGGATTACAACATATAATTAACCTTTTTGCTCATGTCGTCTATTCGCTCGGTCATTGCAACCTTCTCTTTCCGAAGCGCTTGGTTCTCGGCGCTCAAATTGCGTGAAAGGGCTT
>NIUQ01002406.1:0-22675 GCA_002796945.1 Plectus sambesii
CGAAAGCGCGCGCTTATAAATAATGAAGCGTGTGTATATCCTGCGCGGCGCGCTCGACGCCAGCCAATGACACTGATTCCGGGGTCGGCGCCGGGACGGTCCGGCACAAAGACATCACCTGGGTCCTGCGATAATTATTCCCGCCGCTCACTGTCTCGTGTCAAACGATGCATGCGAACAGCGTATGACGACCGCCACGTCGCATATTCCCTTTTTTCTACGCAAGGGGTTATACTTGCAATTTATTCGTTAGTCAATAGAACTACAGACTGAATTGGACTGACTACTTTGGATGTCGGCACTACTCCGCATCATCTAAGGATATTTCTGCGCGCCAAAATTTGATTTATCATGGCGGTAATAAATCAAATTTTCTGCAGCAGGTTTAAGGCCACCTTTGCAGATACACTGCACTGTGATACGTATCCTCGCCGATTACTTGCATCGAACATAAGAGATCGCATTAACATGAAAACAGGTGTATGTGCGACAAAAAGAATGTCGGTCTGGCGCATTGCGAACAAGAGGGCATCCTTTTATTCTTTGGCAAGTTATTAAATGAGAGGGACCGGGCTAAATTGCGAGTAAAATGGAATAATCGTGCAGTGGCTGATAGTACTTGAGGCGGTTAGTTTATATGAACAGTTGCCACTCTCTTCGCTATGCGTCCATAGCACCAACATATACCGCATTTGAAGAAATTGTGAAGCGCATCTACAAGGATCGAAACGAGTGCGGCTGCTCTTAAAATTTCATCCATCGACTTCTGTAGCAGCAATATTTTGCTAGCGCTAAGATGCGATGACTTGGCGATGTTTTCGCGCACTCTAATACTTTTACTGCATGTCACTGCGATATGTGCACGCCTTACGCATGGATATTGTTAGTATATGCTACTCCACGAAATCATCTCGATATGAAGAAGCATTTAGTGAACACTCCCTGTTCGAACAAAAGCTGACAATAATTACCGGTTTCCTCCTGCATCTTTTTATTATTGCCATCAGAAGAGGCAGCATACCAATGAGATGCTTTGCGCAAGTACCATCCTTTGCGACCTCAATTGTGCAGTATTCGATAGGAACCAAACAACAAACTTATATAGGATCATTTCTAAGTAGTATCAAGGACGCTAAAATTAAAAGTGACCGGCAAATTATCTCATAGAACAACGCTATTATTCTGACAACATATTGTCGTGCAGGGCGCGTGTCGCGTGCAATAAAGACTTGACAGTCAGTAGACGAGATAATTGAAGCAGGATTGAGGCTCGAGGGCGCCTCGCACGTGGGAGCACAGTAATTAGCGCACGGTCGTTTGTAACGTCGTAATCAGGCCGCTGAGCACTCAGGCGACGACGGTCGTATGCGCGCCGATCATCGGCCGACGGAACCGACAGGTGTTCGGCGTCCTTTTGCCGATTCGACCGCGTCGTCCGAAATCAAAGGATTCGCGCACCTTAACCGTCTATCGCCGCCGCCGCCGCTACGTCCGGGGCAGTAAATTATCGGCCAGAACCGCCTTGCGCACCTGAATGTAATAAAGGCTACGCCCGCCGGCGCGATTTAGCCCCTTATGCTGACGAGAAGGGACTGTCGCTTTGCAGGGGACCGATAGAAAGTCATACCTTGAAGAGCTTAACAGTATCGGCATCGATTCGCATTGAGTAATTTCAAGTTTGATTGAAACAAAAATAGAGCAAAGACGCAAATGGTACCAAAAACGATATGTGGACATATTCGCAGTACAAATATGCTGGATTTGAGCTCGATATCGAAGCGATGATGGATTGGATCGGCGCAACTGATGGAAGCAATGAGGTTGCTATGGTCTTAGTCGCCAATAAAAGGGGCTACAAAATTGCTAAGGTATCGTGTACAAAGATCGGTTTCGCAGTAAGTCAATCTTTACCGTTATAATTAGTTATCTTTTTATCTGTTTATTTTATTTTTAGTGATCACTGTATTTTAAGTCGAAATTCAGTTTTCTCGATTCACAAACGCGACTTAAATCATATCGTTTTCAATTCTGTGTGGGCCTCAACTTCCCTAAATCCAAAGCGCGAGCTTTTTCTCAACTCATAGGGTCTACAGCATCGAACGTACTCCTTAAACAAAACGTTGATTACTCTCAGTCTCTAAATATGCTAATTATTGATCTCTGTAAGTAAGTAATAGACGATTTTCAAATTTATTCGCACTGAATTCTCAGCTCACATTTGCCCATGAATGAAGTTATCTGTAGTTTACGTTGAAACTACGAAAATTACGCAACGCTGTTTGTTGCATCACCGTAGCAACTACTCGCGCATGGGGGTTCTACGTCTTCCAGTGGGCGAGGCGACCGTGAGAATGGCGGTAGGTTCTCACGCCTCACGGCCGTTTCCACGGTGATTTCTGTACATATACACAGAGGTTGGAGCACTGTTTATGTGGCGTCTCATGCAGTCTGTTGCCATCCACTTACGTTGTCATTCGTGAGAGCTCGGCTAGCTCGCGTAAAGCGGGCAGACTCGCGGTAGCTACGGAGGTCACCGACGTTGCTAAGGACGCTATGCTGGTTGGCAGTCTCTCAAGTTAATAGGATCGATGATGCCATTCGTTCGTGGTCTACTGCTATTGGCAGAACGAATGATTACAGATAGAGTATGGCATATATCATAGTGTAACTTCAGGTCACAACATTTGAAGAACACTAAGGCTTCAACCAAAACGAAATACAGATGTGAAAAACACAGTGCCAACTACAATACCATATGGAAGAGACACGAATGCTATTTAAAGTGGCTTATTTATCTTTTCATGTGGTTTGACTGAGTTGCAAAATCAAATTTGGCTTCAACGTAAAAGCTGTTCGAATACTACATTACCAAAAGCAACTTAAAATCAATATTCAAGAGTAATATTGCGCAAAACTCTTTTCCTTAAATGCGGATTCTAACCCGTATGCTTCACCTGGAACGAAGTAAGTCATCAATTGCAGAAAATTTTACCAGGGAAAATCTGTCAGCCCTTATGCGGGAGCAGTCGTGCAAGGTCATGTTCACTATAAAACCTTTGCATCAGTTTGTTTTTCTGTTGCCAATTGCAAGATAGCATCTCGTCTACCAGGCCGAGGCGACACCTCTCGGACATTGAGTACTACGGTAGCCACGCCTCTTCGACGAAATTGTCGATCGATTTGCGGAAATGGAACGAGGAGGGCGGGGAACGACGACAACGACGACAATCATCGATTTTACCCAAACCTGCCAGGGGGTAATTACCGGCGCCTAGCACTCTCGAGAGCTAACCGTCAGCGCCATTGTCGACCGACACCGCTATTGGCCGGCAATCAGAATGCATGTCGCGCTTTTCTCGTCCCCAAACCACAGATGACAGAATTGCGTGCTGCCCACCTGACCTGGCACAGAGATATTTTTAGCTGCTTACTGGCAGTTGATGCAGAATTATCGTAAACATTTCCAAGATTACTCAAGCGGACTTGGGAGCAGTCTTTCCTATGAGGGAGCAATCTTAAGTATGTATGGTGATGCAGTCATATGACCTTTTCAGTTGAGTTATTTGGGTATAATTTTAAGTGTTTGCAATGAAGTATGAACGTGTCAATTTACTTATTATTTTCAGTCGACGCAGCATTCAGTAATTTTGAAGGTCAAACAGTCAATTTGAACACGGGTTACGTTTCGCTCGTTCCAAACTGAATTAGTGATGTGAATGAGTGCTGTTTACAGTTTTAAACCAAGCGAAAATGTTAGACAACTTAAAATAGGATGGTGAGCATTAACAGCAATAAAGTATAGATAATAAGACTGTTTTTGCAAAGTAAAGCCTGTTCATGTTGAAAACGCAGATATTTCAGACATGGAGTAGCGCTCTGTTCCATCCTTTATCGTAAAGGTGGAGCAAGTTGTTCATTCAAGTTACAAAATCGTAATCCAGCGTGAAATAATTGCTTGGCGTAAGTGCTGTTCCATCGGAAGTAGTTGTTAAGGTGAGGGTCAATATAGGCGAGTTATTCAATATTCTGGCAATTTGCCTGTTCAATTCATCTAGCAAATATGTCCCTGCATTGAGGCTGAAAAAGTTCAGAGTACCGTATTTGCAAGAAAAGAACACGCTTGTTCAATTTTATCCCATATGGATTGATATTCGCTGCCTGATCTCTTATAGTACAGTCGAATCCGGATAAGTGCAATATTTTTTGCGCCTGGCCGAGTTGCACTTTTTCGGTTTCGACCGTAACACAAGTAAACTATTTTTGCTCGAAATTCTGCTAAATCTTCAAAAGGAGAGCGTTTGTTGGTGGACGGCTTTTATAGAACACTGAAAGTGGTTGCACAAACTAAAATCAACCTTGGCGCGTACTTTATTTTGCGATATTTCTAGTTTCAGCATTTCGAGCTCTTTGAATAATCCAAAACAGTTTAAAGAAAGAAGCTAGGTATGCATATTTGCTTTATATCAAATCAGTCATCATTTTGTCCCGAAAACATGTATTGAACCGTGATAAGCTTGATATTAGTATTTCGCCGAAAGCAAGGGCCTGTGTTTCACTTTGAAAGTCAGAATTGATTTCGAAGAATTCACAGATAGCACGCCAAGATTCTTCTGCGCGATATCTATAATGCTCAAACAAAAACGAAAAAAATAACTTTATGTCAACACCCTGCATTATCGTAGTGTAATTCGCAAAGAAACTATCAACACCATCCCTAAAAATCTTGTTTATGGGAGAAGTTTAGGAATATCATTTGTAGGCGTAGGGAAAAGATTGTTTAACGGAGTTTTATAGTGTGCGTTTCCTCAGGGACGTATAGCGATGTTTTTAAAAAAGAGGATTTCTCGTTTCTTCACCACCGACTTGTTTGAAGTCCCACCTACATCCATAGAAAGTTGGACACTCTTATGTTCCTTAAAGTGGTCATAGCATCGGTCGAGCTAACTCACATCCATAAAAATTTGAGCCAAATAATTATCTACTTAGCAAGAGAATTAGTATCTCGTCTTCACTCATATCGTTTACTTTACGAGCGAAAAATTTCATACTCCAATTGACCCGAGTCGTTTTTTATTGTCAGGACGTCGGAATTTGGCCGCATGTTGAAGTAGGTAGCATTCAAAAAGATTTTCATGTTTTCAGGAGCTGTAAGTATCCATTCGCAATCAAGGCCGGTTGTATATGTTCCATAGGTGCCGTTGTAGTTTGGAGACCAAAAAGGACCCTTGGTAGTGATTGGCATACCGCCGGCACTCGTTGGGACACAACCACCTAAAATTATAGTTATTTCTGTTAATAGTCGATAATAGTTGCACTGATGGGTCGCTTGATAGACATCGATGAAGACTCAGAGTGCTACGTGATAATTGCGCCTTTTCCATGACAGAAATGAAAGAACTTGGTTCTTGAAAATACTTACATGGGTAAAGCGCTGAAGGTTTGTTTTAAAAACTGAGCTGATAATTTAAAGTAAGCTATTGCAAATAACTATACTAGATTAACTATATCACCTATTCAACAATACAACTATGCAGCAATGTCAGTTTTAATCCCCAAAACGACGGCAGATAACAGCATTTTTTTAACGATAATGCGAATACTGTAATCTTCTTCTTACATATATAATTACTCTTGTCAGTGTGTCTGTGTGTGTGTCACAGCAAGCTCCGCCCTAATACGTTCTGATTGGCCCGAACCCGTTTCGAGCGCCCCCTCGTGGCGAGCGTCGGAAACTGCCCTTTCTTAGTACGGGCCGAGGCCCCGTCGTGGCAAACGTCGAGAGCTGCGCGTTCTTAGTACGGGTCGGGCCCCCTTTGAGGCAAGAGTTGGAATCTGCCAGGTCCTAATCCGATCCGGGCGCCCTCTCCCCGTGAACGTCAGAAACTATCGAATTTCGTATCGTTTAACGGTTAAGGGTGGTAAGCAAGGAAGTTTGGAGCGCGCGAGAGGGCCAGACAGAGCCGCAGATCGACCAATTAAAAATGAAAGTGACACAAATGATCGCCGTAGAAAATAAAAATAGACGCGAATTCACTGCGCCTGAATGTGAATTATCGTGCTTTCAAATTTTATGGAAAAACTAGCAGACACGGGGAAGATTTGCACACCGTGGAAAGTTTCCACGGGTCTGCTAGTAATGATAATAAGCGCCAAGAAGCTCTGAACTGAATTGATATATATGAGATCCCGCTCCCCTAATACCATTGTTTGAGTCAAGCCAACTAATTCCGCACCTGTAAGACAAAGTTTGGAGCCGTCTAAATTTCCGGGACAGTTGCATAATGCTGTTCTTTGGCCCGGAATGCCGATTGCTTCGCAGGTTCCATTGTAGGCGCAAGTGACAGCAGCACAAGGATCGGGTGTTGTAGTGCCCGCTGGTCGCGTAGTTGTCGAAGATGTACTGCTGATAGCACCTAACAAAAATGCGCGTTAATATCATTATTCTCTCGCCTTCTTATTCTTTTTCTCGCTTTACAGAATGCAAAACTTAAGCACAGCCTTTGACCTATTTTCTGTCCCACTACGCATTCAAAAAAATGAAGAAAGATATCAAAGCCGCAAGCTGTACACTAGTCTGAATGCAGTACTTAAAATAGTTTTATGCAATATTTCATAATGAACGTGATTATCTTATAAGCGCGTGTTTGGGGCCATAAGGAATGCAACCTCAAGAGGTTCAATTTGTGTAAAATTTGAACAGAGCGTGAAATATTTTTTATCACTCTGTTAACTTTGTATGTTAAGATTCGGCCGTTCAAGGGGAACATGTAGTATGGTCATATCCCCATCCAGCTGTCTTCGTAAGTTGAGATACGTGCCCATACTTATTATTCTAATTTTGGAGCATATTTCATAAAACTATCAGAATTAATGAGTAGAGACAGAATTCCGCATTTCATTGAACATTGCGGCAAAATTTCATACGAACCTGAGGTGATCAAGAAACAGAGTCGAGTCTCAACTCTCAATAGATTTATCACGGCTCATGCGCTTACAATAGCTTTCTTCATGGTTAGACCCGAAGCATTTGGAGGTTTCGGGATTTGAATGTTCCTACTGTGCTCTTCGAAAAATTTAGTCGTGAAGAATCCCGTTCGTTTATTAAAATAGGCATCAGACATTTGCGGATAAGCTGCTAAATTTAGTAATAAAATAGTAAGCTCCCGGCTAGCCACAACGCTTAATAAGTAGCACTATGGTGCAACTGGTGGATAAGAGTTGGTAAACAGGCGAAACGACCAGATTCTTACGAGCTAAGTATTAGGCATATTCTTTAAACAAACTACCTGAAGTAGTTGCTGCTGCAGTGATTCCTCCGCCGGTTGCAGCTGCTGGCGTCGAAGTGAAAGTGCCTAAATTTATGTGATTAGTGTGCTCAATTGGTATGCTCACTTGCTCATTGCCCCGACTGTCAATGCTCAGTGCAACTATAGCAAACAATTGTAAATACTTCGCCGGATGGAATTTGATAAAATCACGTCACTGTCACGCAAATATCACGTGATTGGGGCGCCGAACCGCGCCATAGCGCCCCCTTCGCTCAATCGGTAAGCGCTATCTACAGTCAGAACTTTGATCGTCTCTTTAATGGTCTTCCGAATGACGCAGTCCCCGCCTTCCTCCCTCCCCCTCTCCTCGTCAACGAATGTTCCTTTTTACGAATTTGGTTAGGGAAAGTGCAACAGTTAAATTTGTAATGGAGATATTTCTAGCAAACAGTCATAAAGCATGGGGCGCTTGGACGATTGATGCCAAAACCATTATTTTTGTAAGAAAGCAATCTTTAACTTGTCAATTGATCTCAAATATTCAATTTTCGGTTTCGGCGACGTGCTTTGGATTATGATATTTCGTTTGTTTGATGATAATAGTGTTTACATTGTCGCAAGACAAGATTATTTTGTAGCACATCACAAAGCTTATGCTCGTCGCTGAACCACAAAAATCGGTTCCTTCACAGATTTGCTGTCTTTGAATGAAATGGACAAACACCTGGTATTAGTAGTGGCGTTGCAACGGTGACGGGGATCCCCCGTTTCAGTCCCAATACTCCCCATTCTAGTTTTCCTCTGTTCAAGGAACATTGCTTAGGTCTCAGTTGAGCATATTATAATGCCAGCTCATTTTGTTAGTAAATTATCTTGAAAAATGATGAAGTCAAGTAAATTCACGAAACTTTCACAAGCAAGGTTCGCAAAGCTCTCGTGCTAGAAGTTTGATTTCTCCTCGTCTCCGTTATAGCCCTGACTATTAATGACGAGGTTCTAGTCAGTTTAACTAAACATACAATGCTTCCAATAAAACAAGCTAAATTGATAGTCAGACTATTAGTAAAGGCTGATGTTATCAAATGCTATCATAATTTATCAGGTACCTGCAGCAGTTAGCTCAGTGTTCACTGGACCTCCACTTGCAGCCGGTGTAGTTGGCGCATATGTTGTCAAAATTGTTGTTCTAGTTGCCGCTAAAACGTAAATATTCAAAATAGCACTTGGTGCACAAAGAGAGTTTGATGCAACAAAGTTGCCTGATAACTCTTTTATTCTTTTTCGTTTGATTGCATAAGAAACGAAACAGAGTCTAATTTTTATTACCGAAAATAAATTAAAACTTAAACAACAAGTCTTCTTTAGCATTGCTCGCATAATAGATACAATAGCTTTTTGGCATCTCTTTTTGGCGCATAAGGGCAAATGGTGCAGTCAGACGCGATCACGATTATGGAAATAGGAATTTTAATAATAATAACTTCGGTATAGTGCTCAAAAGAATTTGCTGCACTTGTTTATCGATACCATTTCTACTTCAATGAGGATATTTTCCCATCAAAAAGGATATTTACCAAATCAAATAAGACACTTAGTACAACAGATCAATGTGGGAAATGTCCTAAGCTATTTAGAAAATGTCCTCTATCAATTGGAAAATGTCTTCTAAGAACTGAATATTGTCCTTGTTAATATAAAAATGGTACTTTTATGAATAGAACAAAAGTGTCGTATTCCTGAGATTTAAATATAGCGCTGGCTAAAACATTACTTTAAGGGATACCCCAGCAATTCTGATGTCCGTATCTACTACGCATTACAGCGAAAATTCTGACTCTCCCGATCGATATATCGAGTCTATTCTTATATTGCATTTGGTAAAATGATTTCTAGCAGAGATTTGTTCTCATTAGCGTGAAATATAATTGCGAGCGTTTCAAGGCGCTGACCCAATAATGCGATATGTTTGGTCACGCTAATTTGCCTCTCGCGAAACATCGTGCCGCCTTACAATATTGACAGCAACATTGTACAAGACAACTTACGTAAGCCAGAACCGCATTGTTGAGAATAACATACGCTGGTGTCGTTAATTTGATGAATGAAGGAAACAGTGTCATCGGTGTAATTTTGAATATCATTTAAATCGGACTTAATCTTGTCCATTTTCATTTTCAAAGCAATGACGTAGTTAGTCAGATTTATTTTTGTAGCATTAAGTTGATTAATTAACCCAGTAACATCCCACTCAGTTTGGTTCACTTGGTTCGTCAGATCCAAGAAATTCGCCTGAAACTTTCTATGTAAAGAATTTCGGATTTTGTAACTTTGCTTTCAATGATACAATTCATCGACGTCTGCAAAAAGAAGCTGACGCTTAACGAGGCGAAACTTTCTAACAAAATGCAAAGCGTGAACAAAAATGAGGCTGACTGAATTGTAAAAAATTACATTGTATTGCTGGAGCGTTGCATTTTCAGCTGTGATGTTATTGCTAATCTCGTCCAACATTTTTGGATCGTTTGCAGGAATGTGAAGATTGTAAGTGCACCGTTTTAGATTTTTGTCGCAGTTAATTGTCCACTCTGCAAGAATATGTTTTCTCTCTTCGGGTAAATATTGCCAACCAACACATCATTAACACCGTACTCTCTCATCGTTTATCTACTGCGAGAATTTTTCAATCCTGCGCTTAAAGGGTTTTTAAGTTGCAACAACTGACGTCTGAGGAGAGGCCGATCTACAGTAATATCTTTGTTTACAATCGAGAGTTGTTGTCTAAAATTCATGGCGGTTGCGCGTAGCTTGCGTCGAAGCAGAAGCAAAGCGAGAGAAGATTGAGAAATTTTGGAGGCGTTTCTCAATGTCTGAAGGTGGAACGCACTTACAAACATCCCCGCTTCAGAAATTTTCATATTGCGCTCTTGTTGGCAAAGCACTCTTTTCGGCAACTATTACGCTTTATCAATACTTAATTTGTATCAGTGTCGCAACTAAGTTTTTTGCTTAGTTTTTGGCACTGATAAAACTGATTTTAATATTGTGTAATGTTCAACAGCAATTCCATTGCTGCTGCAAAGTAAATAAGTTAAAAACTTAGCTGCAAGGCAGGGAAGCACCCAAATCTGTTAAGAAATGAAAATGATAACAAATAGCCGATGCTTGCGTGCCCTGAATCGCTTAGAGGACTTACTTGCATGACCTGGCGTTGGTGGCATTGGTGGAGTGCTGACTGCAGCAGTAGTCATAGGACTTGAGCCACCCGCAGTTGATGCGGAAGTCCCTGTGTTGACTTCAGGAGCCCCAGTAGTTCCAGTGTTGAATATAGGAGCTCCAGTTGTTCCAGTAAAGATTTCAGGAGCCGCAGTAGTACCAGTGTTGACGATAGGAGCTCCAGTAGTTCCAGTATTTACTTCAGGAGCACCAGTAGTCCCAGTGTTCACTTCAGGAGCCCCAGTAGTTCCAGTGTTCACTTCAGGAGCTCCAGTAGTTCCAGTAAAGATTTCAGGAGCGCCAGTTGTTCCAGTGTTCTCTTCAAGAGCACCAGTAGTTCCAGTATTTACTTCAGGAGCGCCAGTTGTTCCAGTGTTCACTTCAGGAGCACCAGTTGTTCCAGTATTTACTTCAGGAGCGCCAGTAGTCCCAGTATTTACTTCAGGAGCTCCAGTAGTTCCAGTAAAGATTTCAGGAGCGCCAGTGGTTCCTGTGTTGACTTCAGCGGCTCCAGTTGTTCCAGTGTTGGCTCCCTCACTCACTAAATCCGTAGTTATGCAGCGATATTAGTTGTTCAACATTCAGCGATTGATATGTGATAAATATAGAATTCAAAAAACTGCGCCGTGTAATATCGTTTGCACAACGCAAGTTTGCTTGATATAACAATCATATTTCACGTGCTCGCGAAGCAATTGATTTGTATTTTAAATCACGGATGAGTGAGTTTATTTACAATTAAACGATAAATAAAGCCAACCTTCGGTTGTCATAGTTCCGCCAACTTCTGTTGTACCATCTGTGACAACGGGTCCTGTAGTTCCTTGACCAACTGCTGTGTTCAGACAGCAAATTGCTATCATGCACGCGAAATATGCTATATTTCGCCGCATATTTAAGACTTCTAAACGAACATATGCTTATCCTCTTGTAAGCGAGCAACACTTGATCAGACCACTTTGGTTGATAAACTTTTCATCAAGTCAGTGGGTCGGTTGATCGCATATTGATCGTAACTAGCTTTCAATTGAGTCGCTTGATATTGATAATAATTGCGCAAAAGACAATACCGGCTACCTGTTAAGAGCACAAATTGAGGTCCTTCATCAGCTTTATCAAAATCAACGCCGACGACAACTAATTACCGAAACGGAGGAAGTGATATGTTGAAACAAAAATAAATAAAATGGAAAATATTTTTTAAGGTTGAGCGCAGCCTGTTGCAGGTATTTGGGCTTTGAGGGAAGGAGGTATGGCGACTGACTTGCTTTAGGAATGATACCCTCTTAAGATTTATGACAACTCAACAGCGGCTTTTCTAAATTATATGACGTTAATTTTTGATTCCATGTGCAGCAGTACATTCATGCCTGTTAAGTACAGTGGGTCCTTAATTTTATGCTCACGACAGCTTATCCAACCTGCACGAACCGAAGAAGTATTAATCCCCTCTAAGTGGTAGCTTCTCCTCCACCCGCAACACCTCCTCAACGCGCATACCTAAAAGGGCAGTAGGGCGGCAAGAATGGTAAGAAGGTGAATAATAGGCAGGTATGCGCCTACTGCTAAAAGCAGCGCAACCCTTGTGATGCGGGCGGAAATCTCTTGGCGTCACTGCTTATCGACGCTTTACGACCCACTAAATAGCTGTAAAGACGTAGTAAGCGGATGGCGCAAGTCAGCGCTTGATAGGGTGTGGCTGCCGTCGGATGGATTGCTTGACATTGATTTGCGTGAACTGTAGAAGCAAACATGTGTGATTCTTCGGACAACAATTAAAACGTGCCCTATAATTGCTAAAAATGCGCCCTATGTTTTCTTAGTCTTCAAACGCGCCATATGTTGCACCTTAACATACTGAAAATATCCAACATAGGGCGCGTTTGAAGACCACGAAAGCATAGGGCGCGTTTTTAGTTTTTTCCGATTCTTCAATAGTCAAAAAGATGCACCTTGCTTCAAACAGATTCATTTCTGATCCGAATGTTTTTGTCATTCAGGACAGAGAGGGAACAAATGTGCGCTTCGATAAAATTTGATATGGGAACGGGTCCGTGACCGTTGAGTGACCTTACTGCTAGTGAAGTATGCATCGCTCTTTTAGGCGTTAAGTATCAGCCATGCGCGGTAAAGCACAACCTCATTCCTGCTTACTTTCCTCAACTGTTTGCGAGAAAGCAAATGAAACATCAACAACTAAGACAGATTTAAAGAGTTCAAAGTGTTGATGTCAATAACATGCAGTTGCAGCGTTTCGCACCGCATGAAGTAAGAATGCGAGGAAGGTACATAACTAATCGAAAAAAACGGTGAAAAAATCAATAGGAAGAGCAATACGTCAAACAATAAAAAATGGTCAACTGACAGCTCGTTCCTCCTACAGATTATTTCAACGATTTTATTGAATTATTTTCGTATCGTCCTCACTTTCGTCTTAGCTTTTGATATTTCATTTTTTTCAAGCAAAAATTTGAGGACAATAAATAGGAATGGGTAAACGGATCAGCTTAAGGGGATATTTGACTTCTGCATGCGAATTTATTTATAAGACTAGACACACGAGCAGCATGGAAGTGTGCATGTGCTACGACAATAATTTTGTGATGAACATGAGTAGGCTTCTGTGCGGCGCTCTAATGTGAGTACAATGACTCTGAGGCGTCTCTTGTCGATCAAATCTCAGCGGCTTGTGGATAAATATATATTTGTATCTTTGGAAATAAAGCGCTCACCCACGTGGTTCCCTAAAAATTTTCAAGACTGCTCGCCGCAAAGCTTGTCATCCAGTGCTGTTTAGGTACTTAGCTATTTCCGCTCCCTAAATTTGTATCGCACGTTAGGATGCATTCAAGCCTATATGTGCCCGTTAGAGATGCGTGTGATAGGAAGAGTTCTTATGCAGCGCATGCGACAGTGTCACTATCGCCGAGTATCGAACTGAAGCCGTTCGAAATTGGCGCGCGCACAGCAACCTGATCGTCAACGACCGGGCTACCAAAATTGTAAAATTCTGATGCGTTATTGTTGTGCCACAAAGAAATCCATAATCTTGCCGTTACAATACATAACAAATATCTTAGCTAAATTTCATTCAGAAATTTTAAAAGTGCTGACATTATGTACTATTTGTGAAGTTTGGGACAAAATAGTAATTGATAACTTAATCTTTAAAATATTACAGCAGCTTTCGTATCTGGAAATATTTTTCCTGGCAAGTATCCAACGCAGCATCGTGCGTTAACACACTGAAAATAGACTGCAGAACTGAAATTTCTCATAAAGTATTTTAGAAATTTCGCAAGGTGGTCGTGTGATAACTTTGTGAGCGAAAAGAGAAGAGCTACAATGATCGACCTGCTGACAATCTTTGGCAAGGGCGGTATTGTCCTGTGGTGTTTCCAGGAGGGCTCGCAGTTGTTCGCCTCTACCATCAATGAGCTCATTAAAGAGGTCTTTCTTCAGGTAAAGTAGACATGCCTATACTCTTACCCTAAATCGGAAATGCTCTCTGCATATACATTTACTATCAGGGATTCTGTGTACATTGACTCGTATTGACTTTGCTATTAAGGAAAGTGTAGATTCACTGTCGGTCACCTCAATTCGTCACTAGTGCATTTCATTTCGACCCTCGTTTATTTCATTTCTTCATTCTCGCATTCAATTGCGTCATTCGCGTATTCAATTCGTCACGCGTGCACATTATTTCGTCATGTTGCCACAAATTTAACAAAATTTATTAGAAGTTAGTAGCAGATAACAGCAACATGGTTTATTTTTAATCAAAAATCATTTGGCGGCTTAAAGCAGCGAGTGATGAAGGGCATCATATGCTGGAAGAAGGCGCTGCAGTCGTCCCCGGTCACCATGCCTGCTTCTTTACTGATCAGGTCCAGTAGATGCGACTCATTCTCGGGTCTTTCACGTCGCACATACTCCTTCATTTCGAGAACTTTCTTTCTTTAGTGGACCTTTTTTGGGGAACTTGTTGATGATTGAGTTGATGGTCGTTCGTTTCACACCCCACGGTGGATCAGCGGGTAAATGGAAGCGAAATTTTCGGGGTAAAGTCGCATTCAGCAGTAAATAAACGTCAATAAAAAGTAAAAATATCTTTCGATTCCTAATTTAATAGAGCAGCGCATAACGCTGGGATTTTTAAATTGGTTTAGAGTCGAAAAAGAAAAAAAAGGAAAAAAGTAGGTTTTCATACTGAAATGGGGGTAAGGTCGCATTCGAAAGCGAGGAAGTGTAAAATTATGATCAGGGTATCATAAAAAGGAGCGTAAATAGTAGCAGAGCATAACGTTGTGGATTTTAAATTGAATAGATATAAAAAATTATGAAATTAAAAAACACCGTTGACTGAGTATTCTAAATTTTCACACGCCTTAGTATAAAGCTGATCCACCGTGACCCATGACAGTGGCGATCATTGGTGCATTCTGGCCAGAAAGAGAGGCTTTGATGATTCACTGTCGATCAACGTCAGCGATGATGGCATACTTGTTTCGTATAATTGGGAAGTACGATGCTCGCAGATCACAAAAAATGAAGGGATGATAACATTATTAGTTATCAGTCTATTTTTACAAAAATCTCTGCGTGACGAAATCAATGCGCGAATGACGAAATGAAATGCGCGAATGATAAAATGATATTCACGAATGATAAAATGAAATGTGCGAATGATGAAATGAAATGCGCGAATGATGAAATGAAATGCGCGAGTGGCAGTTTGAGGTGACCGACAGGGTAATATCTGTCCACTAATTGCTCATAATGCTCATGATTACTACCAATGTTAATAATGGTACATAGAAGAACAGAAAAATTCTTTTATTGAAATGTCAATTTGAAACGACTGCTCTCTTATCAATGCTGTGTATTTTAGGAGCGAGGAAATACGTCTGTCTTCAAGCATGATGGATTGACGCTCAAATTCAAGCTCGACAACGAGTTTGAGCTCATCTTCTTGGTCAGCTATTTGTTTTCTATAATACAGTCAACTGCTTTTATAACGTCGGTCAAGGGACCGGCCAAAGACCGACGTTATAAAGATAGCGGCGTTATAGAGGCAGTTAGCCATGTACAAAACATAGTACACGGGACCGGCCAAGGACCGACGTTATAAAGCCAGCGACGTTATAGAGCCAGGCGTTATAAACGCAGTTGACTGTGTTCTTTTGAAGCAATAGAGTTCATTGGTTCAAATCTCTTCCATTGCGTTGTAGCGACCTGTTTATTGACGCAAGACTGATGTTAGTGGTCAAACCACTGCTAAAGCTTAGGCTTAGATGGAAAGATAGACTGTACAGAAATAGTGAATGATGTCGTTTGCTCTACGATTAATTTTAACGCGTTGACTTGGGGAAAAACGGAACTTTTAAAATTTCACCTCAGCAAGCTAGGGGAAGTGTATATTAGTGATAAAAAAGTTCCCCAGATCTTAAAAGGGGTACGTTCTATGATTTGCTGGTGGCATTTATGAACTGACGCTGGCTTCATTGTCCCGAAACGCCTGAGTATATTTTTCTCTCATCAAACGATTGAAATCAATCTGAAAATGTCACCGAACTATCAGATTGTATCACAGTCACGTGCTGTATTTATCGCGACCGTTCTCTTTATTCTCAAAATTTTTCGATCAATAACAAGAAAGTTTCGCCAGGCACACGGTAGTTGGCAGAGATGAGCTGACTTTTCGGTGCGAAAATGTCGTTTTTCACTAAGAATTATAATCGTATCTTGGTTTATACATGTATAAATTTGACAGAATGAACTGTCGACTTTCGAAGCAGATTGCCTTACTCAATCTAAGATTTCTTGTTTGAAAATTTCCAGAATTAATCGGCAAATTTGGACTTCAGAAAGTATTGACTCGATCATTCTTTGCAGGTGGTGTACCAAGATGTGATACAACTATCGTACGCCGACAAATTGCTGTCGGATATCCAGCTCGAATTCCGCGATCGTTACAAGAACGTTCTGACTGATAACGTCAGCCTGCTGTCCGTGAAAAAGAACTACTTCAAAGCGTTCGATGACGTCTATGTGAAATGTCTGAAAAATGTCCAAAACGCGAGCATCGTTGCGCCGCCGACCAAAATGCGACAATTCGACGTGAGTATTCTCTTTTTGGTTGCATCGGCGCGTGTCCCGAGTATCGTCGCAATTTCTTAGTCATAACAGGAAAAGGAAGCGTTGGTGCTGTAGCGATAATGGTTAGTAGCGTGAACGCCGTAGCAAACGTGCTCAATTTAGTTATTGGTATTGAGCGTGTTACGGTGTTACTCGCGGCTTTCTGTTACTGATTTAGAAATTAAGACTATAGACTGCTATTAGATAAGGCATCCGTCAAATATAAAACATTGATGCTCGAAAATATAATCAAATACAGCGTGTCTCAGAAGTTAGTACGCCCAGAAGAAATTTGGCTGAGTGGATGGCTAGTTACTTCCATGTGTCACCCTGTTTAATATATCATTTCCACTTCAATAAGGACACTTTTCGTTTCTAAGAGGATATTTTCCAAAACAAAAAGGACGCTTTTCTAATCAGACTGATATGAAAAACGTCCCTGAAGTGAAAAGTGTTCTTATTAAAGTGGAGATGGCATATATCAAGATAATGCATCTTGCAGGACTAAACACCGTATTTTCGTCGGGAAACGGACAACTCGCGACACGACAACTCGCGACATGATATTTTTACGACAATTCGCGACAGTACCTATGTCGCGAATTGTCGCATTGATTTAACATGATGTCGCGAATTTTCGTGTCGCGAAATGTCGCGAATTGTCGTGTCGCGAGTTGTCATGTTATCTTTTCGTCTAATATCTCTGTCTTTAGGAGAGTGTCAAATCAAAGAAAACCGTCGAGACGTTGATCGTCCAGCGCGCAGGAGGCCCAACGAAGCAGCAACAGGAGAAGGAGAAGCAAGAGAAGGAGAAAGAAAAGGCCGCATCGGCGAAGAGTCAGATTCCGGTGAAGTCGCCCACGACGACCACCAACAAGGTGCCATCATCGCCCAAGAGTTCCCCGACGAGCGAAAATGGGTCTCCCACTGCCGATGGGATGGATGAGATCGCGAAGAATCGCGAGGCGCTTTTCAGGAAGATGAAAACTGTTGGTGTCGAGGGAAAGAAGGAAAAGCCGAAGTGAGTCGTCGCTTTACTTTAGTCCAGGGGCCAATTTCATAAAACAAATGTGAACTGTATTTACATCAAAATGCATCTACATCAGAGCAGCGATTGGTCAGTTGCGCGAAGTGATCAATCAGCGCTCTGATGTAAATGCATTTTGATGTAAATACAGTTCACATTTGTTTTATGAAATTGGCCCCAGGGTTCGGAATCGTTCATTTTAAAAAGATTTGTCCTTTTTTGGGACCCAAAATCTTTTAAATTTTGAATGTCCTTTTTTCCAACGAATGTCCCTTTTTGTCCTTTTTTGATAAAAAGACCAAAATTTCGAAAAGAAGTCATTTTGGAAAAAAGAAATGTTTTGACACGGAAAAAAGACATTTCCGAAAAGACCCAACTATCTCTTTTGAACTTTTAAACAGATATTTGGGTCTTTTGGAAAATGTCCTTCTTTTCAAAAATTTTCATTCCGAACCCAGCTTTAGTCGCAATTTTTTGGTTCTGACGAGGAATGCATTGCGCAGCTTTGTAGATAAGAGTGACATTGCTGTTCGTCGCAAAAACTCTGTTTCTTACCGCAATCGTGCATTGTTGGCATTTGAGCAAGGATGTGGTTTGGGATACTTGAAGCTGTAGGAATTCTGCCATCACATTAATAATAGGGTGTTTCTGTGACAGTCTACATTTGGACAGATAATAATATGGTAAAAGTCCATTAAACCGTTAATTTTGACGTACAAAACAGTCTGTTTTGAGAGCGGTTTGCCAGGTTGAATCTCGAATGTTCGCTTACAGTCGGCCGCACCGAACGGAGTCGCACCAGTACCGTAATCTGTAACTCATAAATTCAATTCATATTTTAAAGTAAGCAGGTAACGTACACAATTGGCATGGTTACTTTAAAATATGAATTGAATTTATGAGTTACAGATTACGGTACTGGTGCGACTCCGTTCGGTGCGGCCGACTGTAAGCGAACATTCGAGANTTTTAAAGTAAGCAGGTAACGTACACAATTGGCATGGTTACTTTAAAATATGAATTGAATTTATGAGTTACAGATTACGGTACTGGTGCGACTCCGTTCGGTGCGGCCGACTGTACTTATCGAACACTAACGAATATATTGATAAGTGCATCGTTTGCAGGCCGGCAGCGGTTGCAGAGAAAGGTGGAGCGAAGAAGGGGAAGCAGAACCGCGTGTGGGGCTTGTCGGGGACGAACGCTGATGCCGTCGCGCTTGACCACAGCGCGCCCAGAGAGAACGGCGCCACCGAGCAGGAAGTGGACGAACGGTTCGTTGAGGATCAGGTACGTTCACTTTTCCCTTTCCTTATTTTCTCAGAGATTTTTTGCTTTCGTTGTGGGATTCAGCCCCCAGATAGGTCACAACGCGAATGTATTCATTACGGTTTTCAACGGAAGTGTTTCCTGTTTATAATTATAGTTGTAGTTTTTGTTTATAATTTAATGTTTATAATTAATTTCTTTTGTAGCGCCAATATGTCGGTCAACTGAAGGGCGAGCTGCAAGGCCTGGACGAGGATCAAAGCGAGCCGGAAGGGGATGACGAATCGGAGGACGAGAACGATAGGTTCCGATTTATTTCATTTCCTCTACAAATCCGTGTACTGCATAGGTAGTCGGGAAAGAATTAGCGCCCTAGTTTCCTTCCTGCTGGATCGATGTGAACAAAGTTTTTTGCATGCTTAAAAAGGGGGCAATAACTTGAACTTCATATACTACTTGCTGCAGAATACCGAGACGATTTCTTTTAGCGCACCAAAGGCGCAAAGTGGCGGCGGATGGTTTTCCGCTTTCAAATCGTTGGTGAGCAACAAGAAACTATCGATCGAGGATATCGAACCGGCCCTCGACAAAATGCGCGAACATCTTATTGGTTAGTCTTTCCACTTCCTTTCTGTTCTTTGACCTGAATCAGCGAGGAATGCAAAACTGCGCCCATATATATATATATATATATATAATCAAAGTTTTTTCGATCAGTAACAAGAAATCTTAGATTGAACATGGCAATCTGCTTGGAAAGTCGATAATGTCTCTTTCTATCAATTTACGCACGTAAAAACCAAGAAACGACAATAATTATTAGTGGAAAAAGTATTTTCGTACCGAAAAGCGAGCTCATCGTAGCCAATTACGGTGCCTCGCTTGACCTCTTTTTACTGATCTAAAAATAGTGACTATATATTGTTGACATCATTGAAAGCCATTTAATGGCCACAGTACGATGCGCAGATACAGTAGAATTCGCTTATAGCGGTTTCGGTTATAACGGTTTTTCGCTTATACCGGTCAAGTTTAGCTGGTCGCAAAGCGTGTCTTCCCATACAAAAAAGTTCCTTATACCGGTATTTTGCTTATACCGGTTAAAAAGTGCCGGTCCCGCAAAAACCGCTATAAACGAAAATCACTGTATATCAAACCAAATAAAGTATGAAAGAGTTGTTTCAGGCAAAAACGTAGCGTCGGAGATCGCGGAGAAACTGTGCGACTCGGTCAAGAGCAAATTGGAAGGAAAGGTGATTGGGACATTCAGTCGAGTGGCGAGCACGGTGAAGGAGTCTCTGCGCGAGGCGTTGGTGCAGTTGCTGTCCCCGAAGCGTCGCGTCGACATCCTCAGAGACGTCCTCGAGGCCAAGAATCAGCAGCGCCCCTACGTCATTGTCTTCTGCGGCGTCAACGGCGTCGGCAAGTCCACTAATTTGGCCAAGGTCAGCAGTTTTGCCTACTTGCTTCGATCCCACTTTTGGTTGTAATGCAGTGAAATTCGTTTTTATACCGGTATTTGGGGGACCGGCCAAAATTATCGGTGTAAGCAAACGGCTAGTATTAACTAATTCCACTGTAGTGGTTTTTTAAGTGTGCCTCTACGCCTCGGCCTGATTGCTCTCCGTCTTTTGCTTTCGCATGTTTTGAATTTCTGTTCAATTTCGTTTGATGCTGTGATCAGGCCTGTATTCGGGTTAGGGCAGGGACTAAGCTGTGGTAGGTTGGAGGGAGGATAATTTCCCAGTTTTGAAGAACTGATATCAACTTACCATGTAGCTCAGTTGCTTTATCGATACTGTCTTTCCGCTGGCTTCCACTAAAAACTTTACGCACTCCCCTCGAGCTCGTTTGTTTTTGTATTTCGCCCGAGTGCCCCTTCTAAGTAGCAGTTATACTCTTTGCTTTAAACGAAAAGTCAAGCAAATATATTTATAACCGTTGTCGTTTAATTTCGTATGGTTAATTAACGAAATTAAACGGCAGTGACTATAAAACGTAGAATATTGCATCATCGCGCGTTACAGATAACATTCTGGCTGAACGAGAACGGCCATAGGGTGCTGATCGCCGCCGGTGATACTTTCCGCGCCGGCGCCGTTGAACAGCTACGCACCCATACTAAACATCTCAACGCTCTTCATCCCAACAGCGTTCAACTGTACGAGCAAGGCTATGGCAAGGACCCTGCTGGTCTCGCAGCGCAGGCCGTCGCTATTGGTACTGTAGCTTATCTCTCAGTTTTGCTACAGGGTGGCCCAAAAAAAATCATCCCTCGATCATAACTGGCTTCTAACTTGACCTGTCGGGCTGAATTTATAACTGAAGATGCACCTAGTAATGAGTTATAAGTGAGCCAGTAACTCATTACTGGGTGTATCTCCAGTTAAAAGTTCAGGCCGGTAGGTCAAGTTTGAAGCCAGTTATGATCGAGGGATGGTTTTTTTTGGGCCACCCTGTAATTAAATTTTTGAGATTTATATTCTGTTTGACTCAGTGACGCCAAGTTAAGCTAATGATTGTAGCTCTTTCAAATTTGCTACTTTCAAATTCACGCATTTGAGGCAGTAATATTCTCTGTCGTGGTGGTTGTGTAAATAGCTTTGGAACTCGCTTCGAATGATGAGGGCCTTTTTTGGATAAGCGATGAATCGAGTCGTTTTCAGCGGCCGAACGTCAAATCGACGTCGTTCTCGTGGATACCGCTGGACGCATGCAAGACAACGAGCCGTTGATGCGCGCTCTTTCCAAGGTATTTTACTGAAACTCTTTATTGAGAACTTTGAAATTTAAAAGTGACTAACGGCGGTACGTTTTTTGTTAGCATTGCCACACAAAACATAGGGGCACACCATCCTTGCTCTGTTTAGGTGCCCCTATGTTTTGTGTGGCAATGCTAACAAAAAAACGTACTGCCGTTAGGCGCTTGTTTGAATTTTAGTACCACATTGCTCTTTGCTATCGAGAAAAGTCAGGTCTTATAACGACGGTTCGGTGTTATGCTTAAAATGAATGCAGTTACTTCTAACTATGGTATAATTTTGGTAAAAATGTTGGTTACTGAAGTTCTAGTGCTTTTTAACTCAGGCTAGGTGTGAATGGTACAATTCTTTATTAGGAAAGTTGGTGCTTCTTTAAAAGTTGTTGAATTATTCAAGCGCATGATGCTCTAAAGATTAATTTGATCACTTATAAAACTAGCAGGGAACAGTTATCACGCAAAAATGAGTGTAATAGAACAAAAATTGTGACGCGCTCTGACGGTGCATAGAATAAGTGCATACGAATTTTCTAATTACTGTAGGGTTAGAAATATTCGGTGGTCATCCGAAACACCGAAATCACCGAAATTTAATACCACCGAATAACTTCTACCCCTACAGTATCTTGTATAAAAAACAAAATTTAGCGGTAATTGTTTAATTTTGTGCTTTGCTGGGAATGGGTGAGACCAGTTTTTTAACCACTAGATTTGCAGTATCCCTTAGTCGCGGGTAGTCTCTAGCGCATGTAGCTCGTAACAGAATAAATGAGTTATTGCAGTTGATCGTTGTGAACGAGCCGGATCTGATTCTGTTCGTGGGTGAGGCGCTGGTGGGCAACGAGGCCGTCGATCAGCTCGTCAAGTTCAACCAGGCCCTCGCCGACAACGCCACTCCCGGCTCCAAGGCGCGTCTCATCGACGGCATTGTTCTCACCAAGTTCGACACCATCGACGATAAGGTAATGATAATAAGATAACAGTTGCTTATTGCGG
>NIUQ01002407.1:0-22798 GCA_002796945.1 Plectus sambesii
CATATTGCGGACAGAAAACGTCTCAAGGAAAATCGTAGTCTGACATACTCCTTGATTCTGCAAATAGTGGTTCCTGTGTTTGATAAAGGTTTTTTTTACGTACTCCAAATTGCTTCGTTGTTTTATCTGCCTGAAGGTGTGCCGTTTTCTTTTTTTGAAAACCCTGTCATTTATTTTTTCGCGAGAATCTCCGGCTACAATAGTTATTACTCTCATTTATATACATGCTTGGTTATTTTGATTACAATGAAACCATATCGTGATTCGATGCTGTCCTTGTTGGCGCCTTTGGTGAACTTTTTTATGCGTTTAGCAGGAAAGAGTACTGTGCCGAAGCAAATTAACTCAAGTGTCACTCCATCGACTCGTAATCCTGTTTTTATTAGCATTCCACCAGTTCATTCATAATTGTTTCGATGTTTGCGATATCTGATTCTTTTTTCTTTTTGATTAATCTGTACAGTACACCCCGGATATTAGAGAATGCCTTGAGTGGTCAGAAAATTAATATTATTAATCTGATGATCAAAGAACAAGAATTTTACCCTTTTTCAGGCCCATGGGGAAATTTATTGGCTTTATAGCAGCGAAAATTAAAACTATTGTGATTTGAGGCATTTTTTTCTTGTTCAAAACTCAAACGCATGAAACCTTCAGAGTTTTTCTGCGTCGCAGGCTGGAATTCTCTTCTATACGGTACTCTTGCGCGTTGTAGCATTGTACAGGGCACGGAAAATTGTACGATATCTCTTAAGTCAGGATATTTCTCACATTTTGGTTCCCTACTTCTTGTTTCTACCGTATATGTCTGACAAGCATCACTCAATACCCTTCATTTCTTTATACATTGATAGCAGGTGCACAATTATGAAACTAAGTATCTGCAGTCGGTCATTTCAATATTTTTAATAATTCTTTTGTCGCGTTGTTTTACAGGACGAGTTTGGATTGTCTACCTTATATTTGAACAAAGAATGTGCGTTTTAAGGATGAAAGCGTGAAGTCTCCCCTCACCACTACTCTTCTCTGTCATTGCCTCACATTCTAATTCTTTCACATTCCTCGACTACAGTTATCTAATACTTAATTGAATATATGTACGAGTGATGAAAGTGGAAAATATCAATGATACTGTAGATTGAATGTCGCACAGTTGCAATATGGTTCATTTCGCGATATCTGTTGATGTCAATCCTTTATTCTATCTTTCCCCAGTGGAAAGATATTCTCTCCTATGTGAAACTATGTTTCCGTTACCTGTTCGTGACTTGAACGTGCAGTCCTTTATTCGTATTCGTCGTCATTTTGCAAGTTTTGAATGTATTGAGTACGTGTTGTCAAAATAAATCGTTGGAAAATGCCATCTCTTCAATGATACAAACAATTTTTTAGACATTTTTGCCACAAAATGCGATTGAAAGTAGCGGCAATTACGCTGTTCAGAATCTTCGGTCCCTATCGACTTTTACATCGACGCACGACGCGTACGACTTTTCCACCGTACTACGCGCTAGTGCGTACGTGCAGCTGAAGACTATAAGCGCAGAGGGAGCACGCGTGCATGTTCGATGCTCGAAAGCAGCGCACTAGGAGAGGAAACCATGCTAGGTTTAACAGAAACTTCGAGAAAGCATTCAGCTTGTCTTTCCCACGAAGAGTGAGAAAACACCGGCGACAGTGAGCCGTCGAATCAATCAATGTACAAACGCGTCCTTTATTAATCGATTGCGACGGATGGAATAGATGGTACTTCGTTGCTCCCTCAATAATAACCCACTCGGAGTGACTCGTGAAATGGCGGAGAATTACTGGCAGCTGTAGTCAAAACGATTAATTTTGAGATCTGTGGTGGGGTAAAATATATTTCTTCTAAACTTTATTCATTCTATCGTTCTCTCTCGCTCTCGCATGCTCTTTAATCATTCAAAACACATGATTCATTCTATCGCTCTTTCTCTCTCATGCTCTTTGCATGCTTATATAAATGACAGCATACCATGAATAAAGGCAGTTCAGTCAGTCTACCACGTGAGACAGCTTACACGAGAAACCACCGTTACAGATCGGAATTTGCACGTTTTTGTGCAAAGACCAAAGTGCATCGTACGATTGATCTATCGTAACCGATTGATGGAGATATAAAGATTAATGTTTGATGTAACTGCTGAAGGTTAAGTTATTATAGCCAATGATAACTAGTATCACCATGGGCGAGGCATTAATATTAAGCAGTAAAATCATAGCGATGACCGGGTGACCGTTAACCGCAGACACGCCTATTACGCGTACGATAAGCGGATGAAACGCAAGCACAAATCAGAGTGGTTGTAAAATCAGTAAGATATATATGATAATGCTCTGTCTCTCATTCCATTGCCGTCCATTTGTGGCTTGCGAGCAAATAGACGCGACCAAGGAAGTCGATTGCTAAGAGGTCATCGCGTTGATCAGAATCTTTTGCCATAAGACTCCATGATTTCAGAATCTTTCAAATACTTTTTAGTTTGATTCTTCTTTTGGGATGGGAATTCTTAGTCTCCGAAAAAGAGTAGTCAAAGTACTTTTAATAGAAAAGTAACTCTAAACGACCGACAAAAATTTCGCTGAAACCAGTGATAAATGAGAGCTGTATTTACATGGAATAGTTGATGATGATGATTAGATGGTCCACAATTGATGTATAAATGAACAGACCGACAGAAAGCAGCTTTCTTCACTAAAAGAAAGCGAGTAGAAGCTGAAAAATTGACTTTATGCGCAATTACCTCGCAGTCGTATATGCTACAGTCCAAAAATGAGAACACTCCCTTTTCGCGCATTTTTCGGCAACCATTGCACCAAATGCCTTCAAAATTGAACTAAGACTATTTCTTAGGATTATTTGGCTATGGGGAAGTAGTAAAACGTTTCTTTGCAAAATTCACATCTGCCACTACGTTTTGTTAAATTTATTGACGTACAGTCAAGGAGGTTTATGACATAGTCGCTCAGTTGTGTCGCAGAACTTGACAGGAGTTCCGAATTTTGCAACTTTATGTTCTCCGAGCTTCGTTGATAATAAATAACCTTTGGAAGTAAGTTAGGGCGATGTTGGGCTGTATTCGATGTAATAGTTGAAGTGTAAGGTACACGAAATAATTTCTTATATATTTAGTCGCATTGGAATAGTAAGAGGGAATAGGCTAGTGGTCAAGAGCCAGTAGGCAACGAAAGACATACGCTTATTTGCTAAATTATCTGAACTGTCTCGATTAGCCAAATTTTGCAGCTGATATAACTTTTTAAAAATTGTGCGTTGAAAAAGAGCGAAATAAAATGCATGATTGCGAGTACAATTGAACGCTGTACAATTTTAGAGGCAATTTTAAATAGCTTCTCGTTAATAGGAGAGATTGAATGTAATATAGTAGGGATATGTAAGCTACGATAAGATCATATTTTTTAGTCTCATTAGGAGTATTTATTTAATTGTTCTTCATCTTCCTTTTCTGGATATATTTTTTATAGTTGCTCAGAGAATCGCAAAATACACGAACGATGATGTCAAAAGTTGCCATCGTATTGGCTCTTTCAATTCTGTTGGCAACCCACGTGGAGGGGAAACCTGCTAACGGCGTTATATGCTGTAAGTTTCATTTCTCTGTGTATGTCGTAGGAAAAAATGAGATCTGGGAAGATGTGCGACCGGCCTTCGGTATCGGGATTTCCGAGGGAGAAGGATGAAGAATTCACTTAGCGATGAGGGAGAATTTATTTCTGCAACTATCCTTGAGAAGAAGAAAAGAAGGGAAACTTTATTTGAATTATTTTCTTCTGATTTTTAGGGGTATTTTTTAGTAGACAGACATTTCTTTATTTGTACGCCTCGCCAAGCGTACTCTAATTGAGCAAGTTGGCGTTTGTCGTTCAATAAGCACCTTTATGTCAGTATCAAGCGATAGAGACAAATAAAAGAGATCGTATATCTATAAGTCAGTTTACTATTTATTGTAATCCATAAAAACGCTATTGTTCGCCGTTCATCTTCTTGAATCGCATCTCTTTCTACTGTACACTGAATATCCATGACGGTTATGACAGACTGCCATTTCAGTAACGCTTACAAGTATTCAACAGTGTAATGCATGCCTCGGATGCACCTGGTATGTTTTTTACTGCGGTGGTGTAGCACGGTGTGGAAATAAGCCACCGGTAGTAAAGGAAGAACATTTGAAGCTCGGGCATCAGAAGACGAAGGCAGAAAAGAGCTCCGAAGAACAAGAATGGGATGATTTGGAGGACTACTGACCCTCCGCGGAGAATCAGTTTAGTTAGGATTAGTGATACAGAATACTTTCTGATTTTATGCCCCGCCCCGATATTCTACTCCTTTTTGCGTATATTAATACAGTATGTCATATAACGCATAAAGGCCTACTCAGTGTTTTTCCAGTTCTTGCAATAAAATTTTCTGCCTGCAAACGACCAGTGTAAAATTTTATGTTTGCAAGATGATGAAGTTATTGTATTTTGTTAAACTTAAGTTCTTCACTGTAACAACTGCACAAAAGAAGTACTGAGGATGAAGGAGTATAAAATAATGAGAGCGATTCGAATCCTTGCGCTTTTTCATGAATGTGCAAACACGAAACGAATATTTGTTGCGTGTGTGACTTAAGCATGATGCTCAATTGCTGTTCACTCACCGTCATTTACGAAGGCTTTCACCGTAATTCAATACCTTTGCACTACAATTCGTCACTTTAACACTACCGGGTTTTCTCGAAATTACGCCCCGGGGCGCTGACGAAAAAAACGTGCTTTTTGGTGGTCACGTGAAATTCAAAATTACGCCCCGGGGCTTAATTTCGCGAAATGCTTNAGATACTGTTTTACCGAAGCAAAGCCACATTAAACAGTGAAAGTCGGCCATATTCAGGTGAAATTGCAATTAAATGCAATTTTACACGTATATCTATTAATATACCAAGGCAAAATTTCAAGAAAAGATAGCTCAAACAGTACTATTTTTTGAGGTCGAACGAACACTTTTTAACTCCGAAATTACGCCCCGGGGCTAAATATCGAGAAGACTTTCAAATTTACGCCCCCCGGGGCGTAATTTTGGGGGGGCGTAATTTCGAGAAAACCCGGTACATTTTCGTCAACCTTGCGTTTGAAATGAATACAAAGATGACGAAAGCGGGCGCAAATGGGACGAATTATGATGCAAGTTCATGTAAGTACCATGTGGTATTCATTATGTGAGCAAAAATATTTCATCCTTAAATTTGTACTTTTCAAAGAAATATATATTTTCATGAAATGCCAAAAATATGTGCATTCTAAATGTTATAGAGCATGCAGCACTGCATATCCATTGAACTTCATATGACTTGCACAACGTTGACTTCACGGGAACTCCCTCATATAACCACATTGCAACTCTTTTGCGGAAAACTATTCTTTCTTGACTAGTCATATAATCACTATAGAAAATGAGCAATTATCTTTGTTGATTGCATGTGTTTAAGGTGACAATCATGTGCATGATTGAAAACTTGTTATTTGAACATTCAGATCGAAATATGAATTGATGAATGCTATTGCTAATAAACGCTTTCAACCGTTCCAACGAGGACTGATTGCTTGCTTAAAAGGAATGTACAGGGTTACCCAGCCAAGTGCGATAATGTATGAACTTCAGTTATAATGCAAGGGTAAAACCGATTGGAATGGAACTTTGAAAACATGTGGTCAACCTCTCGGCATTCATAAATCCATAAAAACACTTACACGAACTGATAGTGTATGCGGTCTCGAACAGATACAGCAGAGCAGATCTTTTTATTGTATAAGTAAACTTTCGCCGTAGGTTCAAGCAAGCGCTCCCGAAAATGGTTTCTATATGTTCAATTTGGTCAAAATAGGAAGAATAAGTGCTTGCTAAGTTTCATAGTGATCAGTTAAATCCTTCTATTTTTACTAAGGTTCAGAATTCATTTCACTTGGTTGGATTACCATGTGCGTTTTGATAAAACCGCGTCCATGCCTTGACGTCATTTCGCTTTCTGAAATTATTGACCGCTACCGGCCAATTATTTCTCTCACTTGATGTTATGTCTGAAAGAAGCAACGTTATTTTTGCTAAATGACACACACCTCGTCGGCCACGTGTCTCCTATGGTGCAAATTACGTCGATTTTCGCCCTTTATCGCGGAGAGCAAAATATGCAAAATTATATATTGCGATATGAGACAATGTAAAAGTGGTCTGTTTTCGAACATCATTTAACCCGGCAAAGTAGAGCAGAATCCGTCAGTGAAAGAAACAGCGGCCTAGAATAAGGGCTGTTCTCTCGCAGGGAACTGACAGTGAGTTTTAGAAACATAGAAGGCGACAGGAGGTCGACGCGCGCAAGCGCTGGAGATTGGTTAGAAGAAGCGTCCAGAAGGGTTAAATACTTCTAGCGCAAATCTCTCGTCATAGTCCTGCCGGTACCAGATCCTTTCCAGAGCGTCGAATAACTAGTTCTTGAGCGAGATGTGTAAGGGGTATCTCAGACCTCAAATACCGTAGTCGGACAAAATGTTGACCGGAGACACGCTGCCTTCGTTAAGGTCTGCCTCAGTCATGTAACGTCCATTGGTATGCAGACTGACGGCATTTACGAATATCAGGCTAATTTATAAACTGCTTATTTCAGCTTGAAGTGGGATCTACGAATCTATCAAATGGAGGCGAACGGCACGACCATGGAATCTGAATACGAAACCAACATCATACCTGACAGAACATGGTTGACGGGTCTCAGGGACGTTTGGGGTCAACTCTTGAGCAACGCTTTAGGAATAGCCTTTTCTATGCTTGTCGTCGGCATAACTCTTTTTGACAAGAAACATATCAAAAATGACTACAAATGGTTTATCCTCAACCAGGCACTTGCAAGTTTTCTTTTCTCACTGAGTGGTTTAGTGCTTAGTATTGTACAGTACATAGTTTTTGAACCAGGACAATATAACAGTTTTTATAATCCCCCCAACACTCCGTTATGGTGGTCAATTTTCGATGAAATATTTGTGTTTGAGTTGAACAGAAAATTTGGCGCGCATGCGCAAATGACGACCCTTTTCGCAACTGTTCTCAACCGCTGGATGGCGATCGCACTCCCTGATTGGTATGCTGCATGGATGACGACGCCTCGTCGAATCTTTTTTTCATGTTCCTTATGCTATTTGATTCTCTTGCTATTCGATAGTCGTTTACTAATCATGATTGGAATTGAGTCTTACACGCCCCAAAGTTTAATCACAATGGGTTTATTTGTAATACCGTGGATATTGTCGATCATCTTAACTATCCATTTGTTCATAATGATTTTGAAGCACATGCGATCTATGGCGCATATTATGGACAAAAAACGTCTCAAAGAAAATCGTAATTTGACATACTCCATGATTCTTCAAATAGTGGTTCCTGTGTTTGATAGAGGTTTTCAGTACGCATTTTTAATTGTTTCAGTGTTTGATGCGCGGTATGCTATACAAATTTTTTGGCTTACTCCTATCGGCCCTTTCTTAGGAAAAATCGCCGGTCACAATGTTCTCTACTCTCATTTATATACAAGCCTGGTTATTTTGATAACAATGAGACCGTATCGTGATTCGATGCTGTCCCTCCTTGCGCCTGTATTCAAATTTGTTAAGCGTTCGTTAGGAATGGAAACTGTGCCGAAGCAAATTAATCCAAATGTCACTCCTCCAATTCGTAATCCTGTTGTCATTAACATTCCGACAGTTCATTCGTAAATTCATTCGATGTTTATTATCTTTGATACTGTTTTTTTCTGATACATATGTACAGTAAACCCCGAATAGAAAAGAGAATGCCTGGAGTTGTCGAATAATAGATCTTGTAGATCCGATGAGTAAAGTGCTAGTTTGCGAGCCTTTTCCTGGTTCATGGGCAACTTTATTGACTTTATAGTAATGCAACTAAACATTGCTGCGGCTAGGGTCAAAATGTTTACACGTTAAAATCTCGAATGAACTAAAACTCATTAGTTTATCTGCTTCGCAAGATGCAGTTCTCTTCTATCCGGTACTCGTTTATGTTATAGCATTGTACAGGGCACGAATATAGCGCAATTTCTCTTATGTCCGGATTACTGTCATTTTGGATTTCCTGTTCTCGTCTCTCTGATCCCTCTTTTATGCTTATATTCTTTGGATGTTTATTATTTTCTTAACGTTACCATGTATATCATTGACAGGAAGGTCGTCCAGAAGACTAGCCTCGGTGTGAAATGGCTATAACTACGTTGAAGGCTGATAGATGGAACGCATGTTTAGAGGGTTTGTACATTTATTTTGTATTTCATGAACAAAGTCGACCTTAACTATATTGATTATCAATTGTCATACAGTTTTAAAACAGTTCATTTTGTGATTTGTGCTGATTTCAATATTTTGTCTTATCGTTCAGTGATGAAATGATATTCTTTCCCGTTTTTCCGTTACTTGCTCTTGACTCAAACATATAATCCGCTATCTATATTTTGTTCGAATTCTTCGTCATTTGTCAAGCGTTAATTATGCGTTTTGTCTGTTCTGAATGGATTGTGCACGTCTTTTTGAAATAAAGCATTCAAAATTACTACCTCTTCAACAATGCAAAACGAGCTGCTGACTTCCTTGCTGCAGAAGGCAACTGAAGGAAGTGGCAATTAGCCTGTTTAAATAACTCACTGAGGGAGCCAATGTTACGATGTCATCATGTTGTTTATAACCGTAACTATAGGAACTTAGAATAAAAGAATCTGTCAAATATTCTTCGGCTTGATTTGTTCTTTCGAGAGGGGAATTCTAAGTCTCCGAAGAGGAGCTGTTGAAGGGCTGCGAATAGGGAAGTTACTTTAAGCGAGCGGCGAATACATTAGCTTAAACTACCGGCACAGCAAGTTCTCAAGTAAAACAATCGGATAAACGAAAGCTGCCTTTACTTAGAACAGCCGGTGCTATTCAGGGTGACACAAAAATGAGAGCCGGCAATAATTTGTTTGAGGCGAAATCAAGCTACGATACTGTATCTTTGAATTGATGGTACTCCAAGGCCTATGGTGTTCACTTAACACGAACCTATAAAATATTTCTTCAGAGGTTGTTCTTTCGCTCCACGCGAGCCTTACTTCCAATAGGGCAACAGTGTGGTATACGCACAAGTAGCACCATGTTTTAGCATGGAAGCAGACGTCTGTAGGGCCTAAAAATGATTGGCTCGTGAGGTTATTGGGGACGCTGATTCGAATGGACTCATTCGTTTTTTACGCACACGCCTTAATTGAAAAGGAATTTGCTTCGAAAATGACGGTTCTGACGTTTTCTCGTGACGTTTTTATCATTTCGAGAATTGAATGAGCTAACTTGCATGGAATGTTAGTTTTGATTGTTTCGCACACTTCTGCATTAATATTTGCTTAAATGATTGATGAAGGTGACTGCAATCATTCGTATTAAATCGACAGCGCTGAGAGCGTGATTACGTCTCGAAGCGAAGGCAATATGCACTGTACGCAGCGGTAGGCCGTTACAGGGTGTTCCAAAAAAAAACTCTCGACTCTCCTAACTCGCAGAAGTAACGCCCAAAGGCGAAACTCGAATCAAGAATGTCCTCTGGGGGGAGCCTGTAGTGGGCGGAGTTTCAGCCCGAAAGTCGCTCTAAGACCCGAGCGGCAATTCAAAACATGCCCCAAATAGCCTTATATTTGGGGCCTTGTTTGAGACCCTTTAATTTTTTCAGTTCTTGATAGATTTTCAAATATCTGTTTGTAAAACATTTGGGTGGAACTTCCCTATGGTAATAAGTCAGAAATTTGACGAGAAATTTCTTCAACAGAAAATTATACGGTCTCAAACAGGATCCCAAGTATAAGACGATTTCGGACATATTTTGAATTGCCACCTGGGTCCCACAGCGACTTACTGGCCGAAACTCCGCCTACTTGAAGCTCACCTCAAGGAACATCTTAGGTCCAAGTTTCGCTTTTGGGCATTATCTCTTTGAGTCAGGAGAGTCGAGGGTATTTGTTTTGGGACACCCTGTATATTGCAACAGTAAACCGATTAGGCTGTAGCATTGCAATCATGTACCGTGGGTGGACCTCATTCCAGCCACTTTGATAAGAGTGAATAATTAAGCCTTTAAAATTAAACTAAATTCAACGAACAATATGTCACTGGAAAGCCTGAATAATGAGCTTTCTTTTGGTTACAAAATCTATTAGATTTATACTCTTAATGAAGAAATATGGCGGCCGATTCGAGCACACTCAAATTTTGCAGCGGTTTTTTCCGCGGGGCGTAGTGTTAAACTTCTATTGATTATAACTTTTCAACAAATCAATTTCAATTAAAGCTTGATATATCATTGAAATCTACTTTTCACCAGCTATCATTTGGTAGAACGAACGAATTTTTTGGATGAATTAGAAAATTTTTGAGAAGCTGCCGAAGAGCAAAGTGGCCGAAATGAGGTCCGCCTTTTCGCCGTTAAATGGCGTAGGTGCGCATCTTTCACAACGTATATCTCCGCGAATATTTGTCGGTTAGACATGAAATTTCGTATATATACTCCTTAATACTCTAGTAATCACTTCTTATCATTAATGTTTTACTAGAAACTTTAATTTTTGCGTAATCGCGAATATTCGTTAAAAGTGGCCGAAATGAGGTCCACCCACGGTAGTCAGCCTCTTGGCATTCACGAATATATAGAGACGCCTACACGAACTGATAATGTATGCAATCTCAAACTGAATGTAACATAGCTAATCTTTTATCGTACAAGCAAATTTTCGCCGTGAGTACAAACAAATACTCCCAAAACAACTTTAAAATGCCTCATTTGATCAAAATCAAAAGAATGCGCGGCTCTTCAGTCGCTCTTTATTCATGTTCTTAACTGGATAAAAAAATCAACTATGATCGATGAATGGAAGCACGATTTCTCCTATGCCACGGCCTCCACCTTTTTCGTGTTTGACGATTTATGAATTAATATGCGGAATTATCTCAAATAAAAAGTGTTTGTGATGGTGAACATGAAATAGGACCAACCAAGGTCAATATAAAGATCGGATTTGAGCGGCATCAAGTAGGAATGACACCGGAAATGAGATGTAAAGCTTTTCTGCTGCACTAAGAACAAATAAACAAATTGATTGAAAATGATGAGCTGAATTAAATGTGGCTAATTTTGTAGGAGCACAGTTAATATGTCTAACCTACCCAGCGTTGGAATACATGCTTCTTATGTTGATCAATAATCGATTAAATCTTCCTATTTTGATGATTCAAAATTTTGTTCGTGCCCGGATCACCTTGTGCATTGTGAAAAGACCGCGCCCCTGCATTAACGTCATTTATTTTTATGAAATAATTCACCCCTAGTAGACCAATTAATTCTCTCACTTGATGTTATGTCTGAAAGATACAAAGTTATTTCTGCTAAATGATCCACGCCTCATGGGCTACGTGTCTCCTATGGTGCCAATTAAGTCGAATTTTCGCCCCTTCTCGCGGAGAACAAAGTATGCAAAATTATATATTGCGATATGAGACAATGTAAAAGTGGTCTGTTTTCGAACATCATTTACCTCGGCAAAGTCAAGCAGAATCCGTCGATGTATGAAATTACAGTGGAATTCGTTTATAGCGGTTTTTGCGGGACCGGCACTTTTTGACCGGTATAAACGAACATGTTTGTATAGGAAGACACGCTTTGGGACCGGCTAAACTTGACCGGTATAATCGAAAAACCGTTATAACCGAAACCTCTATAAGCGAATTCTACTGTAGTAGGTTCGAAGGAAAGTTGCTCTCCTCCAAGGAAGGCAGCAGTGAGTATTAGGAACATAGACACGAGGGGGCGCCGCTCGCAAACGCCAAATATTGGTTAGTGGAAGCGTCCACAAATGCCAAATATTTCCGGTGCATATCTCTCATCATGGACCAGACGGTGCAGATCCTTTTCAGTTTTCAATAACCGGCCCCTGGAGCGAGATGTACTAAATGTCTCTTAGACCTCTAGTACCCTAGCCTTGTAAAACGTTGAACGGAAATACGATGCCTTCGTAAAGGTCTGCCTCAGTCATGTAACGTCCACTGATATGCAGATTGACGGCATTTACGAATATCAGGCTAATTACCAAACGATTTATTTCAGCTTCAAGTGGGATCTACGAATCTATCAAATGGAGGCGAACATCTCGGCTACGGAATCCACTCTTGAACCTGATGGAACATGGTTGACGCGTCTTGGGGACGTTTGGGATATACTCTTGAGCAACGCTTTAGGAATAGCCTTTTCTATGCTTGTCATCGGCCTAACTCTGTTTGACAAGAAAAATATCAAAAATGACTACAAATGGTTTATCCTCAACCAGGCACTTGCAAGTTTTCTTAACTCACTGAGTGGTCTAGTAATTATTACTGTACAGTCCATAGTTTATGGACCGGGACAATATGCCAGTTTTTATGACCTCCCAAACCGTCCATTATGGTGGACTCTTTTCAATGAAATATTTGTGTTTGAGTTGACGGGGAAAATTGGCGTCAATGGTCAAGTAATGACCCTATTCGCAACTGTTCTCAACCGCTGGATGGCGATCGCACTCTCTGATTGGTATGATGCATGGATGACACCCCGTCGAATCTTTTTGTCATGTTCCTTGTGCTATTTGATTATCTTACCAGTCGATGGTCGCTTGTTGTATTTGATCGGAATTGAGTCCGGCACGTTGATAGCGTTAATTCAAATGAGTTTCTTGATAGTACCTTGGCTTTTGTCAGCTGCATTTAGCGTCGTTTTATTCATATTAATTACGAAGCACATGCGATCAATGCTGCATATTGCGGACAAAAAACGTCTCAAGGAAAATCGTACTTTAACATACTCCTTGATTCTGCAAATAGTGGTTCCTGTGTTTGATAAAGGTTTTCGGTACATAATCCTGATTGCTGGCATTTTTTATCTGCCTGAAGGTTTGCCATTTTCTTTTTTTAAAATTCCCGTTGTCTCATTTTTTATGAAAATCGACAGCTACAATAATTATTACTCTCATTTGTACACATGCGTGGTTATTTTAATTACAATGAGACCGTATCGTGATTCGATGCTGTCCCTCCTTGCACTTGTAATCAAATTTGTTAAGCGTTCATTAGGAAAGGATACTGTACCTAAGCAAATTAGTTCAGGTATCACTCCAGCAATTCGAAATCCTGTTGTCATTAACATTCCGCCAGTTCATTCGTAATCCTTTCAATGTTTATTATCTTTGATACTGTTTTTTTCTGATTAATATGTACAGTAAACCCCGAATAGAAAAGAGAATGCCTGGAGTTGTCCAATAATAGATCTTGTAGATCCGATGAGTAAAGTGAGAGTTCGTGAGTATTTGTCAGGTCCAGGGGATAATATATGGCTTTATAGCAACGCAGTAAAACATTGCTGCGGTAGGGGGCAAAATTTTTTTGTTAAAATCAGGAATGTACAAAAAGTTATGAGTTTAGCAGCTTCGCAAGCCGCAATTCTCTTCTATCCGGTACTCGTTTATGTTATAGCATTGTACAGGGCACGATTATAGCACAATGTCTTTTATGTTCAGATCACTGTCATTTTGGATTTCCTGTTCTCATCTCTCTGATCCCTTTTTTCTTTTAATGTTCTTTGAATATTTATTATTTTCTTAACCTCGGCTTTTGTGTCATTGGGACGCAGGTCGTCTGAATGATAAGTTCCAGTTTGAAATTGATATGACCAGGTTGAAGGTCGTTAGACTGAACACATGGCTGGAAGGTTTCTTTTCCTCGGCACATTTTTTAATATTTTATGAACAAAATCGACCTTAACTATTTTGATTACCGAATTTCATGCACTTGCAATGTCGTTCATTTCCGGATTTCTGCAAATTTCAGTCTTTGTCCTACCGTTCAGAGATAAAATGATATTCTTTCCCGGCTAAAATTCTTCTCTGTAACTTGCTCTTGAGTTAAACATATTATCCGATATCAATATTTTGTTGGAATCGTTTGTCATTTGTCTTGCGTTTACTATATATTTTATAAGTTTTGAATGGATTGTGCACGTGTTCTTGAAATAAATAGTTCCAAATTGCCACCTCTTCAACAATGCAAAATGAGCTGTTGATTTCCTTGCCGCAAAAGGCAATTGAAGGAAGCGGCAATTAATCTGTTTAAATAACTCACCGAGAGAGCCAATGCTACGACGTCATCACATTGTTTATAATCGTAACTATAGGAATTCAGGATGACAGAATTTGTAGAATATTCTTCGGCTTGATTCGTTCTTTCGGGATAAGCTTTCTTAGTTTCCGAAGATGAGTTATTAAAGGGCTGTTAACAGGGAAGTAACTTTAAGCAGCCGGCAAAAACATTAACCCAAACTACCGGCGCTGCAAACTTCCACATTAAATATTCGGATAAATGAGAGCTGACTGTATTTTGAACAGTCGGTGATATTCAGGGTAATGCAAGAACCAGAAATTATGCAAAAAAAGTTTCGATTGGTGGCGATTTGTCATCATTTGATACATACGAGAAAGAAGCCTTCATATGACGAAGAAGTACCCGCAGGTGTTACCGAATATGGCAACAATATTAGCATGCATGTAATTTCAAGCAAAAACTGCTTGATATGTTGTATAGAGCCTACAGTAGCTGCACTATTACTGCGGCATATAGCCATGCGTTTATAGCAACATTAAGTATGCGGACGTATCGTCAACTTATTCATAACTGACCATAGTCGCATATTGTAGTGTGCCTGAGTAAATTGTAGAATAAAATCAAACGATTTCCATTTCATGATTTTAAGATTATCGATGCATAATATACTTTATTGAATTCATTATTATATAAAATTTTGCTGGGTGATCGAAAACTTAACTGCAGAGCAAACTTCCAATACCCTGTACTATAAGTGCTAAACAGCTTATAGGACCGCACGAATTATTATGAGTATCTTTCAGGTACATATTGGGAAATTTTCGATTGTTTGTCATCAGAGAGGCAAATGAAAAATGCGAAGCAGACTGCGCAAATGTTTATGCCGAAATTGCCAAGGCATATACGATGACAACAAAGTGCAATATTTAGGCGACAAGTTTATTCATCATTTCACATACAAAAACATCAAGATTTCGTTAGACAATTGCGCACATTCTTTCAAACATATAGGGGTTGAATGCACTGATGTACAGTAGTTCCTTTTTGCCGTCAGAGGAGCGCCCTGCAATTAGCAGTCATAAACTGAACAAGAACAACTAATATGTTCTTGATATTTTACAGATCGTTTTTTCAACTTTATTCCGTAGGCATTCCTAATAGCAATGATTGAGCGCGTGCAAATGATATCACACAATTCTCGATCTTTGTGGATGGGTGTTATATCTCCACCCCGTTATGATTTGTCTCAGCGATGTTGTGTTTAGTTAATCGGAACGCCACAGCAATATTGGACTTTTCAATTGCAACCAGTTACAGCTCACGTTCAATTTTCCATCATTCAAAATTTCAAAATATCCAAGACCAAGAGGGGCATAGATCGCCTCTTCCCACTTGACAGACTATCAAACGCGCCAAAGCATTGACCAAAAATCAATATCGGCAGATGTGCTAACTCACACAATGGAAGAACCAAGTAGGACTTCTCCTTTCTACCTTGAGGGGCACATTTTGAGGTATACATGTGCTGAGGGGGCGGAAGAGTATGCTTTGCGCTATTTCTAACTTCGCTCTAAATGGGTCGCATTCCCCGGGTTCCACACTAGGGTTGTAACGGGGACGGGGAATTCCCCGTTCCCCGGGGATTCCCCGTCCCCGTCCCCGAAATTCCCCGTCCCCGGAATCTGATTTTGTCCCCGTCCCTAAAGTTCTGATTTTTTCATCCTCAATTGTCAAAATTCATCATTTTTATATTAGTTCAGTGTAGTTTACACTATGTCGATACATTATTATGACTTTTAAGTAATTTTTAATTAATTTTTTTCGCATTTTTTTGTCCCCGTCCCCGAAATCCGCGTCCCCGAAATCCGCGTCCCCGAAAATTCCCCGTCCCCGAAATTCCCCGTCCCCGGATTTTAAATTTGTCCCCGTCCCCGGAATTTCCAATTCCCCGTTCCCGTTACAACCCTATTCCACACAGAAATGACTTACCTTTATCGGAGGTTATCCAGCGCTTGTCGTAGTAGTAGGAGTAGGCAGCTTCCGCTTCGTCCATCGAATAGAGCGTCGTCTCAATAGGGATGAACGGATCGAGTACTTCGAAGCCCTGCAAGCACATTAGCTTTCTATCGAGCAATCTTTCACAGATATGCAAATTTACTGGCAGCGTAGGAATTCATCGCTCACATTCAATTTTTTTCTAACTTTGCTAGCGAAGAGTAATACAAAGTCATCAGCGTTGGCACACAAAGCGATGCCTTAATACTAGTAACTGCAGCAATTTGGGTTTCAAAATAGACCTCGGCGCACAATAATCTTAGATGCACATTGCATAACAATGGACGTGAGACGCTGGGCGATTTCCCGCTATAATTTGAGCGTGTTCAAGAACTGATAGCTGGACGTACGAACAGACCAAAAAGTAGTTAAATACAGCCTTTGACGACCCAAAAAGAACCTTTTAATCAAACCGTGAGATTACCTTTTCGCCTAGCAGTTCCAATGGAGTATCGACGGGAACAACCAGAAGGTCGTGCGATGGGTAGAACTCCTTTTTGTCTACTACCAATACGCACGCGCCATTTGACTGAAAGTATATTTATTTGAACCAAAGGTAAATATACAAAAATACACTCGAAGCCTGATACAAAATAATTCAGGGGAAAGGAGAAGAAATGTCTCTCACATTTCACGGCAATTTCCATTGTAGCATAGCATGGGAAATCAATTATGCATATCTTATATCTGGATTCCACTACGCACGTGATTTACATACAGTAAACAGAAAAGCAAATGTCAGTCTTGCAACGAGCGGTTCAAGCGGGAAATTCAAAACTTTGCTTTTTTCCTGTCCAATTCATATCCTTGGTGTTCAACTTGGCCTCGCAACTATACGCGCGCAATCAACCTCGATACTCTGTTGCTGACGAATGTTTTCGACAGTAATTCATTCAATCATAGTTCTACTGCGCAATTTGCCGAACCATTACTACCTCTTAACTACAATTAATTTCAATGTACTGCGCTCACATCTAGACAAAGTTATAATAGATAAACGAATCCGCATGAAAAACTGTTACAAACCCAATCGTTGTGCGCAAACTTGACCAACTGTTGATTAATGCTCAAGTCCATTGCTGGTGCCTAAAATGGAGCAATTTGATAGAACGAAGAACAATCAGAAAAACAAACATAGGTAGCATCGGCTCGTTTCACTTTCGTCGAGTGGAACATTGAGTTGCCGTGGTCGATCGTAACCAGCAGTTTAAATCTGAAACGTTTTATCGTTTCTAAAAAAGCAAAGCGAATACTAACGCCGGCTCTTCACTGCTATTTCAGTAATGCTTGCTGACGACTAAATCGTGCAAAATGAAATAATACCGAAAATTATCGCAATGATACATTACTCGATAATGATATGCAATTTTCGAAAATAACGACATTTTCCGCACTCTATTCGAATAAAAACGGCACGTTTCTTAGTTTCCAAACGTTACTTGAAAAAGAGAGCAATTTCATAGAAAAACGCTTCAAAGAACTCACTTGCTATCAGACGCATGTCGTTTCAACTCTTCTACCAACGCGCCAAAGCAGTCGGTGGCCAAATGGGGCGTCGTGATTCCCTGAAGACAACCGTATCATTTTCCCTTCAAGACCGTCGTCCTGCTCATCACTAACCATATCGACAATATCCGTGATTGGGCTGCCCTTTGCCGTCGTCTCCACTTTACTCCACTCATAGGCGCGTTCTGTTTTGCATTCCTGAAAAAAGTTACATTACATGACTTAAAGCACAGCATGTCTTACTGTAACGCCACAGCACTCTTAAATATTGAAATTTATTCAAAATTGAATATAAGTTACTGTAAGGCGAGAAATTATTAGGTAATATTAAATTTGGGTGAATTGGGTGATCCGGTCGACCACCTAAGTTGAATCCTATCCAATAAGCTTACTCTTGTAATATCACTGAGTCAAACCGATTAGTTACCCAAGTTAGGTACTGTGAAGCCAAAAATTATTGGGTGGGATTGAATTTGAGTGAATTTGGTGTTCCGCCCAACTACCGAATTGGTCCAACTGGGNCCGGTCGACCACCTAAGTTGAATCCTATCCAATAAGCTTACTCTTGTAATATCACTGAGTCAAACCGATTAGTTACCCAAGTTAGGTACTGTGAAGCCAAAAATTATTGGGTGGGATTGAATTTGAGTGAATTTGGTGTTCCGCCCAACTACCGAATTGGTCCAACTGGGCCGGTCATCCAAATTAAGTACCACCCAATATTTCTACCCTTCCAGTATATTCTTTCACTATAATAAGATCATTTCCAAATCACTTACAGACAACTTTGACCAGTTGGGCGTGTTCATGCTCTTGAACTCGCTTAACAGAGCCTGAGCGGCGATTGGGGTGTCGATACGACCTGGCTTGTAGGCAGACATGGCGATTTCATCCCTGCCGCGAGTCCATTTGAGAACTGAAATTGTAAATAAATGTCATGATTGTGCCACTTTCAACGTAATAAAAATTTCTTACCGTTATGAACATGAAGCACCACCCATCCTTGGCTGTATGCGTAGTGGGTTAGCTGAAGTTCAAAGAGCTGCGACATTCCCATGAGTGTATACTGTTGAAATCGTTAATAGTGGTAAATGGTGGAGTGGCGTATTTTGACCGGTATAAGCGATTATCGTTATAAACGATTTGCTTGATTCGAAAAATGTCCTCTTTAAAGTAAGATTGGTATATTTATAAGATATCGTTCACGGTAAAACAATCTCAATCACTCCACGCACATACATTTTCAATACACGTAGGACACTTTTTAAATCAAATCAATAATGAAAATATCGTTTGATTTTAAAAGCATCCTTATTAAAGTGGAAATGGTATAAATATGATCATAATTACACCAGTGCTGCTGCTGTAAGGCTAAAAATATTTATTGGTACCTAATTCAAATGGTCAGCTGGATCATCTAATAATTTCTAGCCTTACAGTATGTTATGTCTTTAACAACTGACCTGGAAGAGAGTCATGGACTTGCCGGTGCCAAACTTTCCCCAGAGGACAACGTTGAGCGAGGGAAACGAGGGGCGCACCGCTTGCAGACAGTTGACCGCCTCCAGATATGGCCGTCGACACATCCACAAATACTCCCCCAACGTATCATACTAAAATATGTTCGAATTCTAATCCCATCGACGCAACGAACTTGAATATGATTGCCCTTTTGAGGGTGGAAATAAATATCATAAGTGATTAAGAACGTACTTTTGCTTTCGAAATAATACATGTTGCTTAATACGATAAGGATGATATTAGCTTCCCATTTTTTAGATTTGTAACAAGCAAGCAGCATAAGTTCTAAGCAAATTCATCATTAAATTATAGATATAAATCTATTATGACCCAAGAAGGCAATATTATATTTATAGTGCCGATTAATTCGTACTGATTAATATGTAAAAAGGTAGTATAAAGTTAACATCTTCGAGTTAAATATAACAAGTGAATTAAGGCCACTTTTCAATGAAAAACTCAACAGAGATTCTGGATTATCGTACTGTCGGAATTTTCGAGACCTGAATTTAAAAAATGAATTATGGCGGCTGACCTGTTTTCGCTGTTCCTTAGTCAGGTTCCTCTTGAACTGTAGATGGTCGAGAGCTTCAGGCGCCACCTCATAGAACTTGCCTACATCAGAAATCGCCAAGTCACCCTAAAGTATCAGGTAAATATATATTTCAGGGAACGATTNTATCAGGTAAATATATATTTCAGGGAACGATTATAGTCGTCATTTCTTAACCAGTAACAAAAAAATGAAGTGCTGGTCCCGTCGCGATCAAGGTTAATAACGAAGGTGCCGCAGTGAGTGTGCTTAATTAAGTTTTAAAAAACTAAGTGTGCTACGGTATTTCCTGCGGCTCTCTATTACTAAGAAAGTGTAAATATAAAGGATGGAAGAAAAACTCACTGGATCGTTGGTGCTGGCGCGATATGTCCTGAGTGTTTGTGTACTGCACGCACGTAGGGAGGCGAATCCTGCAGAAAAATAGGGGAAATATTTGAATATATATAATGGATACACGTACTTGTTCGACTAGCTCCTAGTAATAAAGCAGTACTCCTTCGAGCCGCGTTCATTTCTGTGTCTCTAAAATACGCAATAAATGTCAAAACATATGTTAAGTTTGATCGAAAAGCCAAGAGAACTGTACTGCAGTATTCGGAAGGATAACCGACATCCTCGCTGAATTCAATTCATCGTCAGGAATCATATTTTTATTCTTTCACGATGTAACCTTATCAGTGCAAATCGGACAGTGGCTATTATTTGCGAATACGTATCATTTCCACTGTAATAAGGACACTTAAAAAATCAAAAATAACATTCTCTTTGAACTGAAATGTTTGTATTATTTTGAAAGTGTCCTCATTTAAGTGGGAACAATATATTCCAAAGCTATTCAACGTAGACGAGAGCGTCATATTCAGCAATCTCGTCCAAGTCTGAACAATAGCTACGACCAACTGCGTCAACGGCTAGCATAACTCATCACAACAAGAACAATAACAAAGTGCGCCAACATAACAACGGTTATATTTCGGTGACAGTCATCAATCGATGGTGGCGTACTGGAAATCGGGGCTGTTCTCATAGTCGACCATGTCGAGTGCGACCTCGCAACTTTCTCTGACGACACGTTCCTCGTCCTTTAGGTACTCCTTGAGAATCGCCTCGCACTCCTCCGTCGCGATGGCCCCCAACGCTTCCGCACATTCGTGTCGTACCATCGGGTTCTCTGTCTTCAGTATCAACCGCGCCTTCAGCTCATCGATCACCACAGCCGACTGCACCTGCCCCAACACGAATGCCACCTCGTGACGGAATAGAGCGCTGTCTTCGCAGAATAGGCCTAAATTCGTTGAGTTATTTAAAGCTATGATTAAGTGGATAAGATAGGCTTTATTGGACGAGCATTAGAACTTGCGCTAGAACAATCGGACACTTTAAAGTTTTACTGCGATTTGACTTGATAACGGCTGATATCGCATTGTATTTCGCTTAATTGTGTTTATGTGCATTTGCAACGAATCACCGACTATAAAAGTCATCTTAACAATGCTCTATTAAGGCATTCACACGAAACATAATTGCTATGTTATCGATTATAAGAATGTGATTGCTGATTCGTCATCACTTAGGTTTGCGATCACTTACACAAAGTTAATAAGCCCCTTTAAATCGCTTCATTAGGCTTTTACAAAATAACGAAATTCCATATAGACTACTTCCATATCGATTTAGCACGTAGCCTACTAATAAACTTCACCATTCCCTTTGATCGCATCCATATATTAAATTGAACTAGAATAAAAAAACGCAGGGCTAACCTTGCCCAAGTGCCTTGATCGCGGCATCTGTGCCAATATTGCGCAGACTAAACATAGCTCGATATCGCTCCCATAGGGGCAAACTCGTGTCCGTCAAGATCTGCCCCAGCTTTTCAATACCGGCTTCCTTCTCTTGCGCATTATTCACCGGCGGTGTCGGATCTAAAGAAAGAGAACAGAGTAAAGAACGAACATTCGTGTTGACTATACAGTTCTTCACATCAAAACTAATCGTTGATTACCGTTCTCTTACACCGTCATCATTCATTATAAATCGTTATTTTGTATTCGACTTTGCAATCCTTGCATCCAATTTCGTCAAACTAACATTCTTCTTCAATGCAAAGATGACGAACTGAAATGCAAGGAATGCGAAATATAATGCAAGAGTGGCGAATTATATGACGATAGATGTAAGCGTATGATAGCACAAAGAAAAAGCGAAACAGCACACTGACCGACGGAGTAATATGGGTTGGAAGACAGCTTCTCTTTAGAGGTCATTGCCCACCGTATCTTCTTCGCGGCCAACTGACAAGTCTCAGACACTTCGGGTAAAGGATCCGTGGCATATTTGTCAAGAATATCTAATGACGACATATCTCCGATCGCGCCAAGAGCCTCGCCTGAATAAGGAAAGCAAAATCATCACAGAGAAAGATGAAATGGCGCGAACTTAAATTAATTAAAATCGTTTTCAAGGCTTGGGATGTTCTAAAATTTGTGCGAATAAAATTTATTTATAAAACAAAAGGATGGAGTTTCCTTTTTAATGATGAGGACACGGGGAACTATGGCTCGTTTTTAATCGAGCTAGTGTCTTGTTATTTGATACTATACGTTTCAAAAGCTGTTCCACGCTATTGAGGTCAATTAGTTAATATCGCTCGCTACGCCAAGCCAAAGCCAATGATAAAAGAATAAGAACTAGCTGCTTACAAAAAGAACATATGATGTTTCCTCATCGAATCTCTTCATTAAACGTCTACCAAAAAAAATAGTTGTGTTTTTGCCCCGAAGAGACAGATAAAGCAATTAACCAACCAGCTTCGTGCCTGACCATCGGTTCCTGAGTGGTGTCTTCCAAAGTGCGCCTTAGGACGGGAAGGGCCCGAGAATCTTGCATTTGACCGAGACAGTAGGCCAACTCGTGCTTCAACAACGCCGATGGGTC
>NIUQ01002408.1:0-22722 GCA_002796945.1 Plectus sambesii
ATCTCTAGGTGAGATCTGATCAATGCGATGATAATTTTTGAATCAATTCAGGTTGACGAACTGTTCAGAGACGCACCAATTAAGGGCGGCCAATTTGATTACGTCGAATTTACGCGCATGTTGAAGCATGGCACCAAGGACGACATCAACTAGGAGGCGATCATTTTTTTGCTGTCTATATCAATAATGTCCTGTTTACAGTTGCCACTGTTAAAGTGGTACTTTTTAAGCCTTCCACCACCTGATGCCGCGTTATACCTGTTCGAATTTTCGCTCATTTTAATGTTACTGTAAGCGCTAACATTTTCAGCCACGGCTTAAGCTTTGCTATTTCGACTCGTTATTCTTATATCGGCTTATTTCCGTCGTTTCCAGTCGCTTTAGTAACGTCGTTGCAAACTTTAAGAGGAAAACGCCTTCTGTCTCTCGTGTTTAACGCGTCTTCTTTTCGTATTTCTCAACATTTAAGCGAGTTATATTCAGCCTAATTACTGCACTCTCTCAAATCTTCAGTTCCTCTTATAGTGCGACGTTACTCCTGCAAGAACGAGCATATTATGTCGATCATTCTCCGTGATCTGTAGAATTGGGTTTTCATATACGAGCTCATGTCGCTATAACCGATGCAATATGACTGCTGAAATGCGATTGGTCATCATAAAAGAAAAAACATGGAGTTGCGTGGTGGTGTTAGTGCGCACACGCACAGCGACGATCAATAGCGCAACGGCGTGCGATCGGGCGCAAATGCGCATTGGCATCTTGTTGTGACTGCTCTCGAACGCGCGCACGGCGGACACATTTTCGGTGGCGGTGACGGCAAGGGCAGCGCGGTTGACCGCCCGCGTTGACCCCCCGTCGGCGTCATAGGGGCTGTCGCTCCGCGCGGAAAAGGGGCCGGCTGATTCGTAAGAAAAAATCATCCCTCGGTTGGGTAGTACGCGCGAAACGGGGTTGACACCGTTGCGATACGCCTTAGTGCCTTATTTCTACATGTAATTAACATCATTCGACTCCCCTGACGAGCGATTGCCGAAATGATGCGCTCAGGTTGATGATAAAAGCGATCTGTACAGTTTAAGAACGACGGTGTTACCGATTTTGCGATCTTAAAATGTGGTTTAAGGCCCAATGGTGTCGGAATCGAGTTGATGACATTCGCTTTCTTTTGCACTGTCCATTAGGGAGGTCTGACTTTGGTTGCGCCGTTGTTAGCAGTGTACCGCATCCCGCGAATGAATGGAACATACTTTTAAAAAGTGGTACTCGTTAAGGCCTGCCTCTACTTCTTCCGTTAAAAATGTATCAAATTACGGTAACGTTACCGCGCAAGTCAGAAGATGAATGGAAAGTGAAATTTGAACTGTAACTGGACCACTTGGACCTTTAGCGAAAATCTCAAATGACTTGTAATTTTTTCCAATTCTCACAGATAAATGCGCGAGAAGTCAATTATTAGTGCACATATTCTTGGTAATTGTATTGTAAACGCTAGCGACTTGCATTGAAATATAACCAGATCTCTAACGTTGTGACGCAATGACCGGAGTGTCCGTCCGCGAGCTTTGATTGACGATTTATTTTTTGAATTATTAACAATCAATAGCCACCTTCACCCGAACACAAACTGCGCGAAGAATGGCACAAAACCTACTGGATAATATCGTACAATATCAAAAGTGAACACTGCAGAGAAAGACGTAAAAAGCACACGCCGATTTTTTTGGAAAAAGGCTCGTAGTGATTGATGATTGCTCGTGGATGAATATCACAAGTCGAGGTTAAAAATTGCACTTTGAAGAATTTGAAGCGAAGAACAAGCACTGTATTGTGATTAAAAAAATGATAACGAGCGGAACGATTCAGCCGAGGAAGGTGGTCTGTAGAATGTCATTGAGAAAGTTTGACACAGCCTTGGAGTTTGCATGCATGTCGCTCTGTAGAAAATTCAACGTCTTCTCTTGACACTCGAGTAGTTTGCGTTGAAGCGTCTCGTTTTGCTCCCGCAGCAAACGACTCTCCCTTTCAAACTGTCGGGAAGTCGATTCGCTTCCAGACGCTCGGGCGCTGAACCGCAGGGCATCCGTCTATAAATGAGCCTCTTTTATTGGAGGTATATCAACGATACGCCCCGCACGCTTTATGCAAAAAACATCACTATGTATCATAGTAATACAGCTGAATTATGCGTGCCATATTTTTGTCTGGAAACGCTAGTATTACCGACTAAGTCGAGATAAATGTATGAGTTTGTACGAAATCTTGGAGAATTTCTTGAAATATTTGGGAAACTAGGTAAAGGTGCAACTGAATTGATATTTCTTTAGCAACTAATTTGCTTTAGGCCTAATTGGGCAGATGTGCTTGTTGTGTGTAGGAAATAAATTCCTGTCGGATGGGACATATCGTCACCGTACTATATCGGAGCGTAAATCATCTCCTGCTACTTTCAAGGCGGTAGTTGAATGTTTCACTGGATAACGAAGATCCGCTAGTGAAACATTTTTTAGGTACTCTCCTCCGCACCGGAAAGAGGTGCGCACGCATATCAAATTCTACAATGTGTGGCGAAAAATCAATAATGCGCACGGTCACGCGAATTACCGTACAGACCGCTTCGCGCGGGCCGCGCAAGTTATTGATTCTTTGGCCGCGTGTTAAGTAACTTGCACACGTTCATCTCGTTTCCGTGTGGAGGACAGAAAGTGAATGTAGCGAATAAAAAATATCATCTCTATTGAAAATCGTCGAAAATCTATTGAATTGAGCGCATTCTTACCTGAAGAGTAGCTGTGCGTCCCTCCAAATATCGGCATCGGTTCTGTGTAACGGCGAGTTTCCCTTTGAGCATTGCGCATTCGTAGCATGACCCGTCGGATGGTGGAGACGCAGAGCTGTGCGTTTCAGATGGGCTGACGTGACTGGCGTCGCGGCTTTCGCCTCCGTTATTGCTTGAGCCGTTCGTTCCGTTTTGCCCATTGGCGTGTGACCCATTGGCATGGTGCTCAGATAGTGACTGCAAATATTAGGCGGTGAAGGCATCAATTATGCAAAACACTTTGATGAGAAATGAAAAGCGATCGAAGTTTTCAATGAGATGAAGCCTGCTATTGATAGTGATATGCTCCTAAAGGGTCACACTGTCACCACCTATGCGCAGTGCGTTGATATCGAATTCCGAATAAGCCGATGGAGTAAAGATTCATGCAAAATATGAAGCTCGAATATTCGAATAAGAGCCGTTGATAAATTATCTCGCGACCTAAATGAGGCGAGGACCTACCAGCAGAGCATGATCGATCGTTTTCCGTCGGAGTGCTGTGTCTAGTCGCTTTTTGTACAGCAAACTGTTTAGTGGCGAAGAGCTGATCGCGGAACGAAGAGCCGGCATGTGAGCCAATCCGGACAGCAAAAGCTGCTGTGGTTGTGGACTAAAAATTGTCGATGTAAAGACCTGGTTAATAATGCTATACTCAGATTAGAAGATTTCACTCTCGCGCTACACATTTACCGTAAAACTGTACGAATGTGCAAAACCAACCTAGCAGTTCATTATGTGGAATAAAGCGAATAGAAATAGACGTACTTTTCAACAATTACATCCTTATGTTCGTCGCTCGTGTCACTCGGCGCCATCGCACTGTCGTTGGTCGGATCAGTGTCGTCCGAAATAATCAACTGCAATGATAAAACCTATTTATAGTGTGCATCGCGTTTTTCTGAGAAGATTTCGATATAATGTTAAGGTTAGCTCGCGAAAGTAACGCTATATTTTTTGGAAAAGTGTGCTGAATTTCGTTTTCGTATCACTTGGACAATTTATTTACTTAGTTACTAAGCTGATCTACTTTCTACCGCAAGAAATCAGTAATTCAATCCGTTATACCGTAATTATTCTAATACTACGACATGTCGTACTATTTTTCGATCCCTCTATACCCTGCCGTACTATTGGAGACTGTCGTTCTATTAGAATAAATACGGTATTTAGTAATAAATAGAATAATTTGGCTGAAATAGTGTCTGTAATCTGTACGCCATAACTTTGCTGGACTATGCTTGTGTCTACCTACCGGTTCATCTTCATCTCCATCGCTCGCCACTTCCGTGCTTGTCTCATGATCGCCGCCATTGTGTTCTTCTTTCATTTCGTGGTCGCCGTCCTTGCCATCGTGTGAGTGTGAGTCCGGCTGGTCGTCAGGTCGCAGATTCAAGCTGCCGCCCAAACTGCCCACTCCTTTAATCAGGTTGTGTGTTATACACCGTAATTTGCATCATTCGCGTTATTGGCTCACCGGAAGCGTCCACTTTTGGAAAATTAGCCAGCCATGCAGCCAAGTTGATACCGGACTGCGCCACCATGCTGTTGAGCATGAACCGTTCGCGCAGTTTAGCCATCAAATCCTCGCCGCGCTGCGGCACCATCGACAACGACGGGAAAATGTTTCCCGACGACGGACCTGAAAAGATGGTTAGAATTTGGGACAGTTCAATAAAGTGTCGGACATTTTCAGAAGTTGCAGATTTGGTAGCGCAATAGTAAAAGAATTGATAATGCATAAATTGCACCCAAAGCTTTTATATTACCGAAATTTTCGAAAGATGTTCGATGAGTGATCACAGCACGTACAAGCGGAATTGGAATTCGCGTACATAAAATTTGCGTATCGGTAAAATCGACAAAAAGTCGTCTCATAAGGATATCGATGGCAAATTATACCGAATGAATGTGTGATATTCCTTACCATTTTCGGACATGTTCATCGGCTGATGGACGGAAGACATGAGGGAGGACATTTGGGCCATTTGCATTGGGCCGAGGGAGTTTCCGGCGCCGCCCTTGCCGATGATGGGAACGGTGATGTTCTTGCCCTCCTCCTTCGCTTGCATGTGCATGTGCAGGCTGGTCTTGTCGGGAAACGCCCAGTTGCAGCACCGGCACATGAACATCCGCGAAATTTGATGCTGCTTGTACATGTGCGCTCGCAGAGTTTCATTGCCTAAACCAAATTCATATAAATCGATTGCATTCCAACTGATTGCACTGTCAAAAAACGTATTCGATTTTCAATGTTTCATTTCTGCAGCGCCGTCGAGAATACAATTTCAATTGTTGAACAATAGTCAATTTTCAAACATATTTATCAGAGCTCGGACTGCTTTGATGAAGGAGTCTTATCTCAGATTTCAAAGTATATTTAAACTCCCCCCTTTCCCTCGTTAACTTGTTCATCATTTCCGTATATGATAGTATTCTGACGACAATGCAGAATGAGATTCTGTCTCTCAACTCTTGACAATTTACTGAACTAGGTCTCCGAGAAATTATCCAATCCCATTTTCATGCATTTCGAGCATGACAAACTAATCAAACAATTCAAAAAATGTTACAAGCTTTTCTATAGGTCACTAAACGCCTGGAGATTGGCTGGCCTCAATTGCGGAAATGGGACAATGCGCGCTCAACAAATGCAATCTGACATACTCTCCACCAGACGCGTCCTTGACGTCGTACACTCGAAATTAGAACAACTGTCTCTACTCAACTCAGTGTACGGCACAAGCGAGTATGTTAACGTGTCGCAGGTGGTTAGAAACAAAATAAGGTTGATTGACAGTCGAATGTTAATTCAGTTGCATTCATGCGTTTTCAGGGTAAAAAATGTTATTTTGTCTTAGAGTACATTATCGGTGCGACTTCATCAATAGCTTCGGGCAATAACGAAATGACGAGTTCGCAGAGAGAGAGAGAGAGAGANTCGCAGGTGGTTAGAAACAAAATAAGGTTGATTGACAGTCGAATGTTAATTCAGTTGCATTCATGCGTTTTCAGGGTAAAAAATGTTATTTTGTCTTAGAGTACATTATCGGTGCGACTTCATCAATAGCTTCGGGCAATAACGAAATGACGAGTTCGCAGAGAGAGAGAGAGAGAGAGAGAGAGAGAGAGTGAATCAGCCGCTTCGCTGAATGACTCTGAGTTATTTTTGTGATAAAGAGAAACGGAATCTGGCCGGCCCCCTAATCTGGATCTTGACTATCGGAAATAGGCGTGAGATCGTTGATCATTCGACGAGAGAATCCAATGTGTCANCTGAGTTATTTTTGTGATAAAGAGAAACGGAATCTGGCCGGCCCCCTAATCTGGATCTTGACTATCGGAAATAGGCGTGAGATCGTTGATCATTCGACGAGAGAATCCAATGTGTCAACTAGTGTGTACAGGAAACAGTATACAACTATGTTTAACAGCTTCCGCAAGCTAGAAGAGATTACGCAGACAAAAAAGTTCATCAAAAGATACGGCAGCCTGCAGTCTAGCTTTTGAGAGCATGCAGAAATGCGCTAAGACTAGCGGTCAATGTTCGTCTTCGCATGGACAAATGAATGCAAGAACAACTTTAATCGCGATAGGTGGGTGGTGCATCGAAGGACAATAGAACTGCTCTGATAGCTACGATTAATACCTGAACGATCCGCTTCGTAATCGGATTCGGAACTGGTAGCAATTCGAGAGCTTTCGATGGTGGCCGTAATATCAGTGTCGCTTCGCAGTTTCCGCTTGCGCGACCCCGAGAAGCCGGCGCTCTCGAAGGCACGCAGATACTCGTGCTTTCGCTGCAGAATCCGGCAAACATTGCTCTTCGCAATTTCGTACTTCTCCGCCATACTCGCCTGGCTCATCCCCGGGTTCTGACTCGCCAGCCGGATCAGCTGAACCTTCTCTTCCAGCGTCAGCTCTTTGTAGGGCTTCTTCTTGCGACAGTCGCCGTTCACCGTCGACTTGTTGACTAGCAGTGTGGCGGTCATAGTGTTCATTGACTAGATGTATCGCAGGCGACCCACAAAGAATCCAACGGGCCGCGCCGCGCAATAACAGAAGAGCGGGATCAGCCGAATGAAGGCATAATCATTATTCTTTTGCAGGATGAGGAGGAGGAGCAGCAGGAGCAGCGGCGGCGACAGCGGCGCGGGCTAGCATCCAATGGCGACTGCGTGAACGGCAGTGTTCGCCGAGAGGGAGAGAAGTGAAGCGTCCATAAGCCCGTCGGACGGCTGGTCGCTCGCTCCGCCCTGAGCGTGCCAATCGCGGGGAAAGAGAAGATGAGGAAACGGGAAGACAAGAGAGGGGCGCGATGAGGACGGAGCGGAAGTTTCGTCCGGCGGTCGGCCAACGGCTGCGAATGTGGGGCGGCGCTTGTCGTCGGCGACGCGGACGCCGTTCTAATTCGGCCAGCGGCTCCGTTCTATTTACTCTTGCCCGGCCGACGCCACTCTCCGGGGTAAACCGGTACGCGCGCGCCGTCTCTGGACGATACTTGCCGGACTGGCGGGACTCCGAAAAAACCGTTTTCACTCTTCACAAAAACGCGCCCCTCGCCACACAAAGCTCGGACGACGACGACGACGAAATATCTTCCGGACCGAACGGCTGGCCGTCGGTCGCGCGCAATGTCTCTGACTCTTGCCAATCTGACGACCCACATACGTCCTTGCAGCGCGAAGGCGAAAAAGTCCGCTCGGCAGCAATTGCCGCCTCGTCGAGTCAAAATTGTCCCGCAAACCACCTGATAATCGTGCAAACGCAAACGGGCCGGTCGCTATGACGTTCGCGCCAATTGTGCCGATGACGCTCGTTGTCAAAAACGCAGGCCATTTGTGAATAGGTTACCGTCACGCCATTACCTACTTGCTCTGCCCCCGTCAAACTACTCCCAACTACCTACCCGCCGTGCTTTCATGCGAAAGAGCACCGCCTACGCCGACCTGGAAAGCAAAAAGTGGATGGCTTACTGGTGATTTCCTTGCGACACAATGTGCACGTGTAGCTCTTGAAGTGCGCTTGCATACGATGTCGACTCAGCGACGAGGAATGACAGAAGATCTTCTGACAGATGGAACAGCGAAATGTGCCTGAAATAGCACGACCGCTTTAGGACAATATATTAGCGAGTGCACATAGAGAGTAAGGCAGTCGAAGAAGTGTCGCGGCTTCGCGCTTAAAATGATGATGTTTACGCAAACAATTAGCGCTTCGCAAGCAGGCCAGTCAAGTGGATCGACTGGCAGAAATAGAAGCTAACAGTTGCTTGAACATATCGGACCTTTTAAGTCGGGCCGTTTCAGTTCGGTGCGGTAGGGCATGCTGATGCTCGGGCTTTGTCGCATATGGGTACTATACGATAAGCGACGGGAACGATGATTCAGCTGCTACAGTAGCAGACAGGGCGCTAGTCGATAGACTTGCGGAGTAGGAAAAAAGAATTGAGAAAGAGAGGTAGTTGAGAGAGGGGAGTGGGGGTGTAACAAGAGGGAGTCTTAGCACACGACTGCTACAGAGGTGATGATTCGAGAGGACAGAGCAGCAGAAGAGAGTGGTGGAGATGGCCGGGTAGCTCGGAGGAAACGGGCGGCCGGTGGGGTGTGCGCGTGAAACGGGCAGCCATCGTCGATTTTGGGCCAGCGGGTCGAGAGGCCTTTCTGGACGCGCCGCCGGGCATTCTTATTTTACTTCGACCGACTTCTAGCGTCGTGCATGCGCGCCAGCCGCTAAACGACCGACATTCGGAGCGACGGCGAAGTCGGCGTCGCCACCGTTCGACTCTGCGAATCGCCGCGCGCGCTCGCAGGCTGACGTCGGCCGGTGGCCCAAAGACAATACCCGCCGTGTGCAACGACTGACTGCCCGGCGTTCGTGTCGGCCTCGATTCGCGCGCTCTGCTCCGTATCCGTCGCTCGCGCCGCTCGTCAACCACTTTGACGCACGCCGCGTCTTCGGCACAATCATTCGGCCCACGCGACTGCGCAATCAGCACGCACAACCCCCAACTATTCCACTGCGCTCAATTGCATCCATCAACGGTCGACACTTCGCCATTCGCGCACTTCGTCGACCGTCTACAATGCGCGCGTAAAATCTTCTAGCGCAATGCATCGCTCTCGGTAGGACGACGTATAAAAGCGCCCGCTTGGGTTACGGTAATTGCTTCCCCACCCTCACTACCCATTTCGTTCCCCTCCTTCAAAAGAGTATATATCAATCATTCGGTGTTTTTTCGATACTCTACTGCGACCGACCATCACGCAGTTGCAATTGTAACAAACAGCGTCATACTCGACGCGCAGACTTCGGCAGCGGCATTGCGTACATATTTAAACTTGAGCAAGTCAATCCGAACTCCGGGATGATGAAGAAGAGACGCCCCAGATAGTAGTTGCATCGTTCAACATTTTCATGCAACGCTATAACGAATGATGTTGAACAGTTTACACAGCAAACCAGATCAACTGCAATAAGGTCAGAGAGCGCATACAAGAATCAAAAACATTTGCACATTTGCACTGTTTGCATTAAAAGCACCGATGTACATCTTTTGAAAAGTAGCAGTAACATGTTTTAACGTTTGAACATTGCAGGCACGGGAATACAAGAAAAAAGGCGAAGAAGCTCATTCACACCAACGCTAACGTTAAAGCGCGCGATAATTCGTACGGCAGAAAAATAACGCAACAATCACTTGGCAACAGGAAGCAACGATGATATACATTTAATGCACATTTCTCTTATCGCTACTTTGCCTTTCCTACAAGACACTCGTGAATACGCTGAGTCAAAGGTAGTAAACATAACAGTGTACAGTTATACCATTTCTACTTAAATAAAGGACACGTTCTCAATCAAACAGCACTTTTTCCAATTGAAAGAAGACGTTTTCTATATTGAAACGACTGGAAACGCCTTTTTGATTGAGAAGGCGTTCTTATCAAAGTAGAAATGGTATACACTCAAATAACTAATGGCAACTATAATCAGCACTCGCAATTTCTTCGTCAGTAACAAGAGAGCAAAGCTTTGATCGTGCACGATAAGTTCGATGCGGCAAACTGAATTAGTGGCTACTCGTCCTGAAAGATTAGTTTCCTTGACCCAAAAAATGGTCCCATGATGATGCGTGCACAATTAAACTGTATAGAAGGGTATTGCGCTCGGCGCCATGTTGCTGACGAAGAAATAGCGAGTTCTAATCTACGAACATACGTCGGAGCACTAAACTACGGAATCTCACGAATTCTTCGGCTGGAGTACATAACCATTCCTGTCCAGCCTCTGCCGCAACTCGTCGACGTTGCGAGACGCGTTGGCGGCGGCCGCCAAATTCAAGCCAATCGAAGAGGGGGAGTGTTGAGGGCGAAGGGGGGTGGCGGAACGCTGTTCCCACTGATTCTTGAGGGCGGAGACGGAAGAACGATGATGGTCGGCGGCGGCGGCGGCGAAGTCGAGCAAAGAGGAGCAGGAGGAGGGGTCGCCGTTAGTCTGGTCGGGCTGATCGTTCAACTCGTTCACGTGGGCTTCGAGGAGGGGGACGATGTCGGCGAAGTCGGGCCGAACGTGCGGATCGGCGTGCCACGCGCTCGTCAGCAGCTGGACGATGTGCTTCGGGAACTGCGCGCTCTGCTGCCCCACTGCGGGCAGCTGAGGCCGACTCCGCTTGTACGCCATTTCGGCCGCCGCTGCCGCCGGTTTCAGATGCGCGAACGGCAGCTCCGCGGCGTGCACTTCCCACACGCACAGGGCGAAGCTGAACACGTCCGCCTTGCGGTCGTAGCGGCCGCATTGCGTGAAGACTTCAGGGGCCATCCAGCGGAGGTTCTGCAAGAGTAAAATATACTTGCGTCTGAGATGTGGCAACATTTATGTAAAGATATGAGATTCATTTGTATCTAGGATTTGGCAACATTGCACTGCGCTCAGCGAGCGATAGTACAATACTGTAAGGGTAGAAATATTGGGTGGTACTTAATTTGGGGTGACCGGCCCAGTTGGACCAATTCGGTAGTTGGCCGGACCACCAAATTCACTCAAATTCAATCTCACCCAATAATTTTTCGCTTCACAGTACCTAACTTGGGTAACTAATCGGTTTGATTCAGTGATTTTATAAGAGTAAGCTTATTGAATAGGATTCAACTTAGATGGTCGACCGGATCGCCCAATTCACCCAATTTAATACCACCCAATAATTTCTCGCCTTACAGTATGCATCCTATGATATACGGCTAATGAATGATCGATTGTTAGCAATATTTCAGTTTAATAGTTCATAAACGTAACAATGACACCTCCGATCAGGCATATACAATTCTCCGAAACGGAACGACTAACAATTGGCAAGAAATCATAAAAAAAGCCGACATACCCCGGGCTGCTTAGTCATGTTGTCGTCGTCGTGTTGCATGAGGAATCGCGACTCGCCGAAATCGGCTACGACGGCACGGCCGGTATCATGCAGGAGAATATTGTGCGAGTTGAGATCGCGATGGATGACCGCCTGAACAGGCAGCTGGTGGAGGTAGCGCATGCCGCGCGCCACGTCCACGCCGATGCTCAACCTCAATGACATCTCCAAGACGCTGAAAAGTTTCTTCATCTTCATCACAAGCAGAACTAAATCAATGTCCCCAGAGAACAGATATTCTGCCATCCTGGGGTGGATTTCGTAATACAAATAACAAGAAATTTAATTACGTTATTTACATTAGTTTCATGAAATTGGCCCTTGCGTGCTGTCCTGCCGATTGCCATAATTAACCCTTGTCTTAGACTGAGACTTAAGGCAGTCTTCTAGCCTAAGATCGTGAGAAGGATTACCGCCGTCGGTGGTATTCCTCTACTGGCATCCCAAAAACAGGATATTTTCTTCGCAATTTATTCGGCAAAATAATTTCTCGATCTGCGAAAATTACTGCGCTCAAATTTCTAATAGCTCGTCCATACATCGCAAACAACCAACCGTTTCTGTTCGTGTAACAGCAAAAACAGCGATCCATTCGACACATATTCGGTGATGATGGCGAATTGCTGAAAGTAGCGAAAGAGAGGGGCGTAAAAGGAGTGTTTGTAGGGGAGAAATACGGACTGCAATAATATAAAGAAATAGTTAATTACTTACACTGGGATCGTCCAGACAGGCACCGATGAAGCTGATCACGTTATTATTGCTCAGTTTGCATAATATCGATACTTCGCGACAGAACATATCCACCTCACTTTTCGCACCGAATGCTATCGCGCGGTACCTAAAAACAAACTCCATATGTACCAAAATAACGCCCATTTAGCCATAGAACACACTTTGAATAGTTAATGTTCACATTACGCAAGAGTTAAGGAATTAATTAAGCCTTCTTGATAATCGTACGAAATCTACGCTGCGCCTTTCGATAGTCGACGTCATGAGTAAAGAATATTAGAAAAATAACGAGTGTAAAGTATCGCAAAAGAGGAATAAAAAACGGCGAGAAGAGTAACAACAAACAAGAATATGAAAATTCCTAAACTAAAACAGACCTTTTAATGGCGACAATTTTGCCGCGGTAAGTACCCTTGTAGACTTTGCCAAAGGAGCCGCTGCCAATGGCTTCCTGGAAGTCAACGTCGGCGAGCGACAAGTGAAAGCAGTTCTTGAGCGATGCGCGCAACTGGAGAATCTCCGCCTTCTCCTTGGTCATCGAGCGAAGCCTTCCCAACGGACTTGGCAATGTCGNCGACAAGTGAAAGCAGTTCTTGAGCGATGCGCGCAACTGGAGAATCTCCGCCTTCTCCTTGGTCATCGAGCGAAGCCTTCCCAACGGACTTGGCAATGGCGTGTAGCTGCTGTCTCCAGAGCTAAATAACAACATAGTTTACTTTTATCCCCCCATCAGCCTTTCTTTAAAAAGATCTCGTTTGTGTTGTCAACCTTTTTGAAATCTGCTTATCAATGCTCTCAAGCAATGTAATTAATAGAGAAGAAAGTGATGCGAAGGTCAGTTTAGCTGATCTGACGATCACGAACAATACCCTACCAATTCTATTCCATTTTGGTGTTAAAAGACGCTCGAAAAGCTGTTTAAAGTATGCTCAAGATCTAACACCAATAGACGATAGAAAACAGGCCATTCAAGATCCAACCTGTATTCGGAGCAGACGTCGGAGTCGGGCCGTCGGTTGGCGTACTGTTTGAGAAGGGCAACGATTTGATCGTGACCGCGCTCGTACGCCCAGATGATCGGCGTCTGTTGCTGGTCGTCGGCCAGGCTGAGCGTCGACGACTTCGACGACCCAATCGATCCCGCCGACTCCGGCCGGGTCAGCGCGAACATCGGTCCGTTCGCGCCTATTCCACCGCCGCCCCATTGTCCGCCGCCCCCTGACGATCCCACCACCGCCGGTGAGAGCGGGTAATCGACAGCGCGCGCCGTTAGCGATTGGTCTGCCCCACTCTCCAGTAGAAACTGCACTAGGCGGAGATGGCCGTGGTAGCACGCGCTGTGCAACGCTGAAAGAATATTATTTTTAAGTAGAGCGAAAGTTGATTGTTCTAATTAGTGTACTGGGGTGGATTTCATTCAACTTTTGTAATTTTAACGTTTCAATTAAAATTACGATGATTGGTCAGTCGTGGCACGAGCGTGACGTACTATTACGCGCCCCTCACAACTAACCAGTCATCTCACTTTCCGCATTTGTCATTTTAACAGTTCATAAAGCAGGCGCTTGACCATTGCATTGCATGTAAAAGGATTTTAATTTAGCGTTCAATCGATTAATCGATCATAATTTACCTGTATGTCCATCTTGCCCTTGATAGTTAGCGTCGACACCTGGCTGTTTCAGCAGGTAAGCAACTAATTCCACATTCTTTCCATTCGTGCACGCGGCGTGCAGCGGCGGCTCAGAGAAGACATTTTCCTGTAAGGACGCAAAAATTGAGAGAAGTCGAAAATAAATCCATTTCTATATGCGGTAAGCCGTGGACAACTAAGAATACAGTTAACAGCGCCGTTAAAGTAAATAAACTGCAACGTATAAAATGAGATATGTCGACAGTTTTTCGTCTAAAAACTTAATTGTATTTAACGGCGCCGAACGCATTTTATACCGTATAAAATATTCATAAGCCTAAGGCCTAATCTACACCAAAGCGTTTCGACGTGTTTTTCCTCTTAACAATTCAACGTGACAAAAGGTCGTCGGACAAAAAAAGATAATATACTATTACCGTCTGCCTTATAGTATAATCGTATTACAGTATGTCTTATAGTATTACCGTATTCAAGCACTGAGTGCCGGCGATAGTGAGCAATCGCTTGGCGGCATCCAACTTGCCGGCGTAACAGGCGACATGCAGCGGCGTGTCGCCGTACACATTGGTCTTCAGCGCCAACTGGTGCTCGCCATTCTTCTGCGACCGCCGCAGCAACAGTTCCACCGTCGACGCGTGACCAGCCTTCGCAGCAAAGTGAAGCGACGAGTTACCTTCCTCATCTGCCAGTGCAGCTGAAATTCGTCACATTTTCGTGTATCATATTCTGAGATAGCATTTATCAACATTCACAGTGCTTTTATACCGAGAACTTAGAGTATTTTCAAATATAGCGTTTTTTGTGTTTACTGTGAAGAGTACTCGAAATATATCTATATATTCTAATATTACGGCATCTTTCATTTTAGAGAACCCCACTAAATATGATAATTTCAAAATCCAGCCGAATCACAGAAATTTTGGCACAAAATAATCTTTCGTTGAGCGATTGGCTAGAAAAGTGTTTCGTTCTATAGCACAGATTCTTTAACATTTGAACTCAAAATGAGGGGAAGTAAGGAATGAAGCGCGGTAATGTTGAAAATAAGTAGGATAAAAGCGTACGATCAGCTCCAGCGTCGAGGAGGCTCGTTGCGATGCCCAGCGATCCCTTGGAACTTGCCAAATGAAGCGGCCGATCTTTTACTCCGCCACAATGATTCGGATCGGCGCCTTTCAGCAACAGCGTCTTTACTACCTGCAATTGTCATGGTGTATAGCATGTTTCTATTCAACTTTATTCTAATATTAAATAACTATCCCATCTCTTATACTTTGCTATATTTCTATGCGCAGCCATCAACTATAACTCATTTGATTGCATATTCCAGTTGTGGCTTACCTTCGTATGCTCAATAAATGTGAGAGATGGCGCGATAAAACGCAAAAATACCTTTTCGTGTCCAAAGTAGGTGGCGCAGTGGAGGGCGGTGAAGTTGACCCAGTCGACGGCGTGGAGAGAGGCGCCGGCCTGAAGAAGGTCTTCGATGAGGTCGACGTTGCCGCTCATAGCGGCCACGTGCAGAGGAGGCAGCAAGTTCGGCCCGCAGTGATTCGCGTCTGCGCCCGCAGCCAACAACGCGCGAACTGACGCCGTCTCGCACTGCAAGAGCATAATTTAGCATCTATATATTGAAATAAATCTCCCAAAAGCGGCAAAAAATGAACATATTGTTACAGTATTGAGGATGTAATGTCAAACCAATAGTACCGGAAATGTGTCTATTGATATGGATACTCATCACCTACGAAACTACACGCAATACGAATCGGAGCTATTTTTTTGAAAATAATTAGTCATAGAAATGAACAAAATTGCAAAATCCACTGCGATAAAAACATGAAAAGATTATATTACCCAGGCCCTCCAGTAAAATATGGTACACTTGTATACCTTGTATAGGGCGAGATGCAATGCGCTGAATCCGTTTCTCGTCATGTGAGATACCAGAGAGCGTCGTTTGGCGTCGTCATCGCCGCACTTTTCGATCAAAAAGTCAATTTTGCTCTTTTGTTGAGTGATTGCGCCGGCGCAGATCAAATGAAGTGGTGATAGCAGTCTGGTGCCGGTTCGTTCATCCAAGCTGGATTGCACAAATGCCTCTTCCAAGTTCTCCAGTGTTCCTTGACTGAAATTAAATGGCGATTAATTCAGCACTTAAAACCGAAAATCATAAATGAAAACAGTATACAAAAGTCCAACGATTGAGTGCTGCTTACACCATTGTTCTCGGTACGTGTCAAAATAGTATTAAAGGAGTAAACGAGCGATGCGGCAAAAAAGGGAGACTTACAAGCAGGCGACTTGAAATGGCGTCCAAGATTCAGTTCGCGATTTAAGGTCATCATTCAACCGAGAACGCAATACAGCGTATCCCTCAGAGATCTTCTTTTTTAGTTCGTCTAAAACAATTCCAATGTCAGCAATGTTTTCAAAAGTACTTTTCTATCGAATCCTCTCTTCCATCACATGAACACCCTTACTTTTTTTAGCCATCAAACTGAAACTGAAACCATTTAAAACCAATAAAACAAGATGAACGATTGCTGATATTTTTACATCCAAGGCGCGCCAAGACTTGTCAGAGTTGCTAATCTATAGCTGAGCATAAATTTTTAGCATGAAAATATACATTTCTTTTCCATCTCTTTCTTGTTCTGTGTCACTCAGGCATCAACAAACAAAGTGCATACCCGCGCATGAAGAAGGCGATCTTGATTTATAATTTCCCATTTTGTCTACAGAGATTGTTTAGGCGAACTGCGACAATGACCTTTCATCGTCCTAATCACAAACTGAACATAACTGAAGCGGTTCTCGTCTTAACATTGGAACTCGGCAGCTATATAGCCGAGCTGACTCGTCAGTCAGCACTCTTTCGTTACGTCACCGCTTCTCCAGTGCTCCTGCTCTCAGTATTCCTACGGTAGATCGGTAGTGTTATTTGCTCGCAGAGAAACGTGCTGAGACGCGAGTTGTTTCTTCTACAAAGGACGAATCTTGCCAATATGACACTCACTGCCTGAGCGAAACTGATGGGCAGTGGGCAGTGGGAGATGCGGGAAAGGATTGAGTGATCTATCCTATAAGTATGATAAAAGAGTCCTAGCAGGGAGTGCTAACCGAACCCGCTCTTCATGGTACAGCATCTGCGCCCGTCATTTTTACGTGTTTGAAGCTTGTGCGGAGGCCCGAATATTTGGCGCGTGCCAACAACATTAGTCATTGACTTGACTCGACTATCCATCAAGGTCGCCCCAATATAATGCACCGACAAAACGTTGGAATCCACATAGATCCCTGTTGCCAATTATTCAGTTGTATTCAACAGAGGTACGTGTGAACCTCCGTGGTTTCTTATTATGAATCAGCGTGCATTTCCTTTAGAGTCAAGGACGGGCGTCGCTGAAGGCTATTTCAAAAATATCCTATGTACTTGTGGATAACCCATGTGGGCGGGGTTCACATTCCAAGCGCCAGACCTCCGTTGATAAGATGCATGTTGATTGACATAACCGATGTATCACCTGCAGCCAAAAAAGCGCAGGAGCCGGTTAAGCACAATTATTTTCGGCTTCTCTACTATACTTTGCATGCCAAACGAGCCGGAGAAGCGCATCTTTCGAGTGGTTTCCGAGACTCTGTACTTATGGAGGTTCTACTGTAATTGAATGCCGTGTATACGTCTTTGTACGCTGCGTTCGTTCATATATTTGCGCGATAATCAGCTTTATTCACATAACATCGACGCCATCACAAGTATATAATACCTGCATTAGCGGTCGTGCGTCACGCACCGGGTGGGAAAGGTCACTTCGCGTCGGATCACACACACACACACACACAATATACCACAAAAACGAAAGAAGCGGCCTGAATTAATCAATGCCTAGTCATATGATTTGCCAGCAAGAAATAAAGACTGACTGCAGGCATCGTTCGCCTTCGAATGACACAAGAAAGATTAGCGTAGAAGAACGCAAAGAGGTTATGAGCGGTGGAATAATCTTCAGCCGTCAGCCACAGAGAAGAAAAACACAGGAAAGAGTATCCTTGGAGAAGATTACAAAAATGTCAGAGCTACACTAATGTATCGTCTTCAAGAAAGTCAAGTACATCTTTGGTCCATACTTATCGGTCAGTCACCGAGATGGGTGGCACCTCACTGCGTAACGCTCATCGTTCATTTGCATACGAGAACGACCGGCCGCGGCCAGTCCTAACCATAACCAGCGTATGGACAAGTGTCTTCTTGAGTCATAGATTTCGCTCTCATTGTTCTGACGAGAAATGAGAGGCGTCCATTAGTTAATACGACAAAGTAGATGAATAAAGAAAGAGGAAAGCGATGAAAAATAGAATAGAAATATAGAAAGTGAACTGCCCGTATTCAAACAATATAGGAAAGAATAAAAATTAGCACGTGTCATAGTGGAAGAGGAGCGTTTTGTCGTGGTGACAAATTAGACGTCGTCGAGCGGCGAGGGGACGGAACTGCTCGATCAGTTTACTTTCGGAGACGAATATCGCAGTACTTGACGGGAACTGGCGGCTTGATTCGCTCGTTCTCCAGGACGTTTATCCTCTTCGTCTCCACGTTCAGAGTGGCTGCGAAGCCGGCCTTTGACGGCTCGATTGATCGCTGCGGCCGTTTGTCGCCGCACTTTGGTGCCTGGAAAAAATTTATGCTCATTTCTGGAACTGCAATGTCGGAGATAATCGAGATGATCGGTTCGCTATTGAAGTGCCCCTACAGAAGAATCAATGCTGTCCACCAACCTACCGGTACACCTCGAATACACCTTCTTCTAGCTATAGGCTAAAGGTTAGACGAGTATCCCTCAGCCCTAAGGTCAGAATAGAGAGGAGCGTAGGTGGACAGTATTGTTCATTAGGCTGCTTCTCAGCGACTGAACAAAAGAATCCAGCGTCTCTTTAACGGCAGTTGCAATTTACTACCACTGAGGCAAGTTAAAAGAAAGCGACTTACAATCATTTTTGTGCACTCCGCTCCGCTCTCCATGTCGCAAAGTGAGATCTTGCAACGGAACTGAATGTCACCCTGATTGGGGAACTTGAAGGCGCTCATCTCTTGGAAGACGTACGCGTCCCCCTTGCGCGGCGTAACCAGTCGCGAATAGTCGGGCGTTTCCAAAATGAACGGGTCAATCGTGCAGCTGCAACATAGTCTCATTTGTACAAGAAACTCGACTCCGTGCTCAATTTTATCACGCTACCTCGCCATACGCTTACTGACACTTTAAAAAAAACGAATGATCACTAGAAACTGAAATTTCAATTCCTCAATGACACTAAGAGAAAAGTCTGTGAATATTTAGGGTGCGCCGATAGTGCTTCAAAACACTCTCGAGAAAAAAGAATAATATCTTCTTGGTTATCGCACGACGAGCTGTGCCCCGATTAATGATAAATATTCCAAATTAAGCTCGACGCCTTACCCATTCGAGTCGATGAAGGGTGCAGTTTTGATGGTGGAAGTGACTTCGCAGTCGTGAACGAGGAACTGATAATTGGGAGCTGCAAAGAGTGGATGTGTGATACGGTGAAGTGTGAGTAGGGAAAAGAACACATACGATTATCGCATTCCCACTTGTGGAAGAGGTTATCGCCGACTTGAGCGTCGAGAGCGGCGCACTCTTCGGGTCCGTAGCGATGAATGCGGTATGAGCACTGTGTGTCGCCCGGCTTCTTGATCGTCGATCGGCCGATTTCCGCCTGCGACACTCTCGCCGGTGTGAAGCAGTTGATGTCCAAACCCTGGTCGACTTTAGTTATGACCAGAGGGTGGAACTGAAGCATCACTGTCACGTTCCAGTTGTAGCCGTCGCCGTTCTGTAAATGGTCATCATTTTATCATGCAGTACTGTAGTCATGAAGAGTTATATAATAATATTAACAATATTAATAATAATAATAATAGAGAATGTATTACAGTGAAAGTTAATAATAAAATAGCGTTGTTTAACTCACAGGAGTGGACCATTTGTTAACTGAATAAATCTAATCTGTTTTACGGTTATATGCCACGAAATAAGTATATTCAACTATGAAAAATTATCATACCACTGATGGGGTCTTCTGAAGGCCGCATGTGCCTTCGAGCAGAGTGAGCGTTGTCTCGCGTTTTTCATTACTGGCTACTTGCACACACTTGGAATCTTCGCTGTACTGCTGAGCGTAGATTAGGCCATTCATCGGCTTTTGCGTTCTGATTGTGACCGTTAGGGAATTTGGTGTGCAAGAAACGTCGGTGGCGCCACGAATGGACGGCTCTGAAAGCGAATATCGGCCATTAAACATGTTTCGCCACGCGATTTGAATAGAAGCCACTACTTACTGGAGTTGGGTCCGAGTTTCAGTCCGGGGCAACCGAAGCCAATGTACTGGAGGAACTCGGTCTCGAACGACTGCAGGTTTCTTGGAGTGAAGACGCGGCTCTTGTCGCGCGCGATCACGAGCAGCTCGCTCTCGTCGACGGTTGGATTGGGCGTCTGTGAAACAGCGAACACGGTGACGTTCTCGTTCTGCAGACGGCTCGCCATTGCCCGCGGGCTTCGTGCCGAATGTCCGTCGGTGATCACGATCGCTACTCGTTTTACGCCCTTACGCACTCCTGAAAATCCATCACGATGTGATGATGCCTATTGTAGCCATGTGATAAAAGTGTGATATCCCGTGTAAATATAGCTCAGGGATTGACCACAATGTAACATCCCTTTCATACACACATGTGCAATTGTCTCTGTATGATGCAACATTATTTGCACATCATTTCTAGTTACTCCCCCAGTGGCATTCATGCGTTTCAGCAGCAATCAAGTGTAACGCTGTTAAACTTTACGTTTGTCGGCATTAAAGATCGTCATGAAAGTAACAAGGAAGACGGAAGATGGCTTGATTGATTGGCGGTCAGGCGCCGATGCATGCGACCGCCCTATGGTTGGGCGGTGACATTCACGGTCGACCGGTTTGAAAGTGATACGAGATGGCAGCGGCGAGAACATTAAGGGCGTCGGGGTGCCTAGCTGTCGCGTCTCATTGACGCGACGGAAAAACGAAAGTTCCGTAAACACTCGAGCTACACCCTTCTCACTTTGCTCACACCCTTGTCACGAGACCTGATTGCTCAAAAAGCCACTGGCTAATAATAGCCATCAATTAAAACCGGTCCGCCTAGTACGGTCGTCCTTTATTACAATACGAATTTATTTGTCGCTATCGGCAAATCGCCTCTGCATGTCATACTAAAGGAATTCGCGATCGGTGTTTTCACTTTTCAGCCAGTCTCATCAATCATTCGCCTATCACGAGAGTCACTGCTGGCGCTCAGTCCAGGAAGTTGGCGACAAAAGAGTTCCGGAACAGGGCGAGTTCGCAGTGCGCCGTTGGAAAAACGAATGCAAAAAAATTTCAGTTAGACCGGACTCAAGCGTTCGTTCTCACTAATGTTCGTTGGTTGCATGCCTCACTGGCATTCTTAATAGAAAAAAGAAGTGACGTTTAGGGAAACCGATGTTTCTCATTGCAGAGGACATTTGATAGCAAAATACGCTACTCACCGCTGGTGCCGTCTCGGTCCATGAACAGCTCCACGGCGTCGTTCAGCGCGAGCGGCGTCTGAGTCGTGCCCTTGATAGCCTTCACGTTGTTCAGATGACGGATGACGGCCGAGTTGTTTGAGAAGCGCGGGTCGTTGAACTTGAAGTTGATGGTCGACTTGCCCGAGTATGTGATTAGTGCCAGACTGTAATAATAATATTATTAGTGTAAACAACTCATCAATCACATTGATGGTCGTCACGACCATTCCCGCAGATTTAAATATCGAACATCCATCGATTATCCGAGAACTATGGGCGGCGTCTGTCGAACAAGATTGCTCTTATAATTTATTCAGTTTCGCTTAACAAAGCTGAGAGCTTTTTAAGTCTCGGATACTACGCTATGCTCGACACTATGGAGCCAGAATCGACGACTCACCGAACGGCCTCTGGGTTGATATTAATGTTCTGGACAACGCGTTCGATGGCGAAGGTGATCTGTTCTTGGAAGAGGTCTTCGACCGACTCGGATGCGTCGATGATCAGCATCAGATCGAGTGGCTTGTCCGATCCTTTGACGCACACTAAAATTGGTTACCATTTAGAGGCATACTCTTGCATATTTGAAACGAATATTCTGAGTATACAATACACTAATATGAAGCAAAAGTTTCTCTTACCTGGTGCCTTTTCGCATATCTCAATGCCCCTGTATCCGTCGAACATGGGTTCCAGCTTCGTGAGGTTCTGGTTTGTGACAATCTTGTCGTAAGATAGAGTCATATTGACCAATTGCTCGATGGCAACGTAGTCGCCAGTACCGTACGCCCAGATGTTCAAGTTAGGAACGGCTTTGCGCATCGCAGCCGAAAACTGCAGATCTTTCGGGAAGTCGGCCGTGCGCCCGTCGGACAACAGGAAAACAACTTTTGGAACGCTGGCGTCGCGCATTCCCTGAGAATAAATTAAGATAAATATTAATTTGCATTCAAATCCTTAACACTGCTTAGTCAGTTGGATAGCGGAGAGGAGAATCGGTTGTATACGAAGTTATTCTCAATGTTGAGGGCTGTTTTCACCCTTCTGCTCTTTAACAGTATAACATTTCTGTTAAAAACTTGATGAAGGATAAGATCATACACAAGTTCTGAGTTATCGCATTATTTTAACGTTAAAAGGTAATTCAGTTCGTCTTTTACTTATCCACCTCCAAATTTATCCTAATTGCATCATATTTCTGTAACGTACATTTGCGGCCGTCAATTGCTTTATGGCGAATTCGAAGGCTGCGCCGGTCCTAGTGATACCGGACACGTGGCGGAGAACACCGAGCACTTCGTTAATCTGATCGCGGTCGGTAAACTTCAGGAAGTTGAATTCCAGACGTTGAATACCACTGAAAACAAACTGCTCTACAACGCGTTGTCATTATCGCAGAAAGGAAAGTCCCTTAGAATGCGTCGATTAGTCACTCATTCTTTCAACAATTCGCGCTGGCTGATTTGTTGCGCGCCTCTTCGGCATGCAGTCAATT
>NIUQ01002409.1:0-22617 GCA_002796945.1 Plectus sambesii
TAGCTGTTTTGACGGTATCAACCTGCCTATGTACCCTCATTTTGTTCAATATGACCAATCCTAAGGTGAATGCGAGCCACGCAACATTTTTGCTCTTTCAGTTTTATGCAATTTATTAGAAAACGACGAATCTAGAAGATCGGTTCCCTAAAGAATCGAAATCTACGGCATTGATTACCCCTATTTCGATAACTTTAACTTAATATTATGTCGCTTTACTACTGCCCATTTCTATTTGAAAGTAAAGTACGTAAAAGTCACGAATATTGGGGTTGCGCGTCTTTAAAGTTCTGTAACTCGAGAAAGAGAATAAAGTTCTAGCGGTTCCTTATATCAGCACAAAGAGAAAATGCAGGGAAATTTTCTGATTATCAATTCGACTTAATCTGATTACGTTAGACTATGCCCATTTAGCTTGGAAAGTTTTTAGGGCAAGGCAAATATTTCAACTCGAATATTTCTGTAATAAACAGCAAAAGAGTAGCAAGCAAAGTGGCTCAAAATGATTAGGGTACTTCAGTTATTATGTTCTCGTCGTTTATTTGTATCTCTTTCTGCTGAAACTGTTAATTTTAAAGCCTTTTAATTGTCAGTAAATAAGCAATTTGAAGGTTTCTTGATCCATCAGGGCAATTTTGGGAGTTTTGACGCGCAGTCGCGATTTCCATTATGACCGTTAATTGGCCATCTTAAGCATGGGTAAAAGTGACCGAAAGGATCGAACTTTTAACTTAATTTTGAAAGCCTGAGATATCCCTAAAATTACGAAAATATTGTAATCATACTAATCGCGATTTCCTCTATCCAACGGTATATATACCGTTTATCTCTAGGTATTTTTTAAGATTTCGGCTGCCCGTCTTTAATCATAAGCATGTCCCAATGGTTTCTTTCGAATGATTTCGGAAATTCAATCAAACCTTTGAGAAAACCTTACGCAAACTCACTTTCCGCGCTGGATTCTTTAACTTGTCGTACTGAGGTTGACTAAATACGTTCGAAGCTTCCGTAGGTATAAAAATTGGTTATTGAATATATATAAATTTAATATTACAATACAAATAATTCGATTTCTATCAGTGCAACAATCATTGCCAACCAATTATTCACTCTCGTCTGACCAACCTTTTCACTTGATAATGGATGAAGATTACAATTCGTCCGACCAATATATGACGGTATCGGCGGAAGCTGGCAAACAAGTGCATTTACATATTTTTGGAATGGCAACCTCTATGATCGGTTATTCACCAGTAATGTTTATTATTGATGGTATCGACGTTAACGGAACAATTATTTCACAGTAAGTCTGTGTGTCTTATTGCGACAACTGTTATAAAACAAAATTTTAAATGACTGCGGCTGAGTTTTGCCGCTGTTGGCATCAGTATCTGAATATTCAGCTAAATATGTACCAGGAAAGTGAGTAAACCTAACATTTGTGTGATCAAATAACTTTTCAGTCACAAGATCGCATATCCCGAAATATTCCTATAAAATGCCCGAACTTCACATTACAGCGCTTGATTGAGTAAAATGTCAGAATTAAACAATAGCTTTTGCTGGAACAGGACCAATTACATTTTCTTTTATCAGGAAATGCGCCAAAAGGAAGAATGGCGCAATATTGCCATTTTTTGCAGAGTCACTGATTTGTGGCCCACATACGGTCCTTTGAATGCAACTTCAAGCATCGGCAGTTCTTTAACAGTCTTATTAACGAACGGAGAGTCCTCAAGTGATGTTACTTTTCTTTTCACACAATTGGAAAATGGTACGTGGCAAACTGTTGAATGAATTAAATTTGCTAGACATCGTAGGGGCTGTAATAACGAGCATATGCTCATTTATATGATTACTGATAACCCCATGCAGCCGGCGGCGCGTTTATTCTTTCTCGAATGTCGAATAAGACGCGCCTCATTCAGGCGATCGACAGACAAACTGCTGCTAAAGGTGCAATCGGTACGTCAATTAACTTTCGGATGAGGGCCGTTCCGCTGCAGGATTATTCAATGACTGCTTGTTGTATGGTAACAACAATCTATCGTCTGGCATTGGCGATTACAGAGAGCTAGTATAAATGATACACAGGGTGACTCAATTTTTACTCCCTTATTTTGTTTTTGAATAACTTTTGTGAAAGTTGTCCGATTCACCGGATTCTTGTTTTGTTCGATTTACAGGAAACAAGGATTTTGTTTGGTACCATGTTCAGCTCAAACGGATAAGTATGAAGGGAGTTACAAGGATTTTACGCGAGGTACCCTATGTTTCGCAAAATAAGGTCCAGGGTCCGCCACTTGAAGATAGATTTCAAACTGCTACCATTTCTGAACCACGCCACCGATTTTGCTGAAATTTTACAGAAACGTAGCAGGTTGATTGAGTTATTGTTATTATGAGTTTCAGGTTATTTTTTCACTCATTCTCTGTAACCAAGCGTTTGAATGCAACCATCGCAATTCAACTGTTTTCACGCCGAATAAAACGTTTTGTTTTTAGAATAACTTGGCCCAGAATAATCCAACTGAGCTGAAACTTAGCATAAATAATCTATAAAAATTGGGTTTTTGTTTGAAAAAAGAATTATAGAATTCGGTCACGGCGTTGTCAGGATATGGTCAAGCAAACATAAGCACTCATTTTTAAGGACGCGTTAAGGAACGGTTGTTGGTGTCGCATGCAACTCGCTGGAAAATTAGTGCTTATGTTTGCCTGGTCATATCTTGACAACGCCATGCCCGAATGCAATAATTCTTTTTTCAAACAAGAACCCAATTTCTATAGATTATTTATGCCAAGTTTCAGCTCATCTGGATTATTTTGGGCCAAGTTATTCAAAAAGCAAAATGTTATATTCGGCGTAAAATCAGTTGAATTGCAATGGTTGCATTCAAACGCTTAGTTACAGAGAATGTCTCAACCGAATAACCTGGAACTCATAATAACAATAACTCCATCTACCCGCTACATTCCTGTAAAATTTCAGCAAAATCGGTGGCGTGGTTCAGAAATGGAAGCTATTTGAAATCTCTCATAAAGTGGCGAATCCTGAACCTCATTTTGCCAAAAAGAAGGGTACCTCACATAAAACTCTTATTACTCCCTTCAAACTTATCCGTTTGAGCTGCGCATGAAACCAAACAAAATCCTGGTTTTCTGTAAATCGAATAAAACAAGAATCAAGTTAATCGGACAACTTTAACAAAAGTTATTAAAAAAACAAATAGGGAAGTAAAAATTGAGTTACCCTGTACTACGATAGGACGCAGTTATATTAAGACAAATTACACTCTTCTTTACTACTATAAAGCTAGACAATGAAATTTTGCGGAAAACTATACTTCAGCAAGCTTGGGTAAATTTCTTGCTTCATTGAATAAAGTTGATCGTGTACAGTTTGACCTGTGTAACTCGATACTGTTACTTTAGATATTTCTGAATGTGGAACATCGAACCTCGCATTTCTAACATCAGTCGACAATCCTGCCGTTAACGTTCAGATCAACAATCATGCTGCTGGCACAGCTTCTTGTCCAGTGGTGCTATTCACCTTTACAAGCTCCTACTCCGGCATCCAAATGATTGTGAACAGCTTGCAAGGGAGTATGGTACTCTATGGAGGCGTCGACTATCGGCCATCTTCGAATAATGATATCATTAGCTTTTCTTCGTAAGTCAGAAATAAAGATTAAAAAATGCGATAGTAAAGTTATACAAAGCAGAATTTGGATAAGTGAAGCTTTTGACTCTCTCCGAAGACGCTCTATTAATCCAAATTTATGTAGTGATTAATTTCTCTACAATAATGAAAATACTTGATAACACCGTTCAACTTTTATTTTATTTAAGGATGAATGATGTTATCACTCCGATGGATGTTGCTGGAAGAGTTTTCCTGCTTCTACCTGGTCCTGGTTCTGTGATAAATCTCAGTTTTCAACAGGTCGCTTATGAATGTAAGTGTCTGTGCAAGGTTACTTTATATCAACTCATCAGAGCATACAGAGTGTTCCATAAGTTTAGTACCAACTTTGTTTTTGAATAAATTGGCTTAAACGAAACCAAATGAGCTGAAATTTGTATAAATAATCAATAGATGTTGCGGTTTTATTTGAAAAAAGAATTACTCAATTTGGTTAACGCATTATCGAGATATTGCTAAATAAAAATAAAACTTGTTTTAACGCAAATCGCCTGCAACGGTTGAGGGTAAATTTATGGATGAGGCCGGTGTCGTATATAATACTCTGCCCGTGTAAAACTCTGCCCGGCAGAGTTTTACACGGGCAGAGAATTATACACGGCACCGGCAAGAGGAAATTTGTTATAATTTTTGCCTAAAATCAATGAAAAATGGTTCACAAATCAAAATCACATTTTTAGACGCAAAAATTTCTTCTTGTCGGCCTTACCCATAAATTTACCCTCAACCGTTGCAGGCGATTTGCGTTAAAACAAGTTTTATTTTTATTTGGCAATATCTCGGCAATGCGTTAACCAAATTTAGTAATTCTTTTTTCAAATAAAACCGCAACGTATATTGATTATTTATACAAATTTCAGCTCATTTGGTTTCGTTTAAGCCAAGTTATTAAAAAAAAAGTTGGTACTAAACTTATGAAACACCCTGTAGATAACATAATAACTCTCGAACGGACCGGCAAGCTAGAAATTGGTGCGTAGAATCTATATATTAACACATTGACGACAATGCACGTTTTTCGTTTTTTGGCGCGTGGGACATTATCGATTTTTTATTTTCTAAGCTATTGGGCTAAGGGACGACCAGTACAAGATAGGTCCTAAAGCGACTCTTGCCTGATTACAATTTTTGCATTCAAAAAGCATTGCTATGGCCACAAACTCTTACGTAAAGCAAATCAAATCACGCGCCTCTAATTACGGTAGCCTTCGCGTAATGGACGCCCTTTAGTCCAACTCTCTTCTTCGCGTACGACCCACCGGTGGGTCGTTTGGTCCCACGCTGACAAACGCGTACGACCCACCGGTGGGTCGTATTGTCGTCAATGTGTTAATCCAGCACCGTCTGTCTGTGTGTCTGTCCGTGGACAGCCCACGGTTCGGGTAGACCGGACCTTTTGCGGTCCCCGGTCGGACCATGGTCGGGTACCGTAAGGGTACCCCACCCCCCACCCCCACTTTCGGCCGGGCCCATTATACGGTATTAACGCTACATTCAAAAATGTACCGAAATTCACATATTCGCCTTTTTCCCCTCTATCCAAATACTTGCCAGCCTCAATCGTACCAGGGTTGTAAACAGTAAGGGTACCCCACTCCACCCATCCCACTATCGGTCGGGTCGATCATCCTGTATTAACGATATACCCATAAAAATGCTGTCGCAGCGCCCTCTCGCGGCGAACAATTGAAACTACCGAGAGCGCATTTCTTTTCTTTAGTCATCAGGTCATTCATAGATTATTGCTAACGTATCGTCTTTCAATCACATATCACCTAAATGTATGGGGTAAGAACTCGAGCGAAGAGCGCGGCGCGTTAGCGCTGCGCTCTTTGCGAGAGTTCTTGCCCTATACGTTAAGAAACGTCTGTATGTGTGCATGTATGTGAACACCTCACGATTCGGGCTTGACTTTAGCGATCTCCAGTCAGATAATGGTTGTGTGCCATGAGTACTACACCCAACCCATACCACTTCCGTCCCGCTTCTATTATATACACATCGAGAGCAAAAACAGTATGCGAAATAGCTTAATATGGTCTTTGAAGCAAATCTCTATTTAAATAAGTGTCACATAAAAGAATTTCATGGTTTCATCCAAAACATTATCCTCAAAAACTTTTTGCTGTGAAATTTTACGATGGAAAAACTTCTAGCTCCTTGAATACTACTGATGTTCGAAACCCATCGCAAATGTGTTTCAATGTGATTGGTGGTAGATAAAAACCGCGCGTGCATTTGATGATAAAGTGCGGTTTTGGACGGGTGCCATCAATCAATAGATATTGTCACGTGGGATCGAAAAACTTTCTAGATTCTTCGAGAACTTACTCAGCGTCAATGTAAAATAAATGTTTGCGCAAGTTCTTTTTTTAAAATTCCCATCGAACTGCCTCTTGATAAATGTAGTGTGCGAATTCTTTTGCATTTATAAACATAAACGACCAGCGGCACCAGACTACAGGAACCCAAAGGCAGCTTGCGAATTCTGTGCCGCTGAGCAGTACGGGGGACACAGTCAAGCAGGGGTGACATGCGAAAACTCAAGCGGATAGCGCGGCGCGTTAGCGCAGCGCTCTCCGCTAGTGATACTTTATTGTAGCTCATACCATACCCGTTGTTTCTTGTTTGCGCACCTGCGTAAAAGTCCAGTTAATATGCATTATGACAGTAAGAATAACTTGCACCAATCAATCGTGACGAGTAATAGAATGAATTACATGAGCCGAAGAGCGTTAAATTTCAAATCGCAGTAGTATGAATGTGTGCCTTACTCTATTCGCTTTTTAGTACCTATCCACGCATATGGCGGATCAAATGCCAAAGGCTTAATGATGGCGGAAAATTTCCCGTATCCAAACACAAAGACCATCATCGACACATTCTCTTTTACTGGCAGTGGAAACAACTCCTACAAATATTCCATTATCGTCTTGCGCTACGATCTTAACACTAACGGAACTCTTACTATCAAGTCAACTTCATCCGCATCTAACTTTTCACGAATGTAAGCATAGATGTATTCGGTTCAGTTTTATCCGTTTTAAGAGATATGTCCTCTTTATTAATTGTCTGATAATTTGCGCTTCCTTTGATTGACTTCGTGCAACGAATAAACCGTATATTTCATGAGTGCTGCGCCGTATATAACGAACAATAAAAGCTAAGTACATTTTTGGACAGATTTTAGTCGTGCAGTCTTTAAAATTTTAGCTGAAAAACAAATTCGATGTTAACAAGATTTTACTTTTATTTTATTTAACTTAAAAGTTGTAAATTTATAGCATCAGAATTTGATGAAAACGGCTCATCTACCAATTATTCTGTAAAGCATACTGATAATTTCTAAGTTTATTTTAATAAATTATTCGAAACAGTCGGTATTTTGCAGATTAAACGGTACTGGAAGCAATGCTACAATGCAGTTTTTTGCAAACTCTTTTGGAGTTGATTACAATTCGAATGGCGTCGGTCAGAAGGGATTTGTCCTAAGATATGACGTTGGTAAGATACTGTTTAATAGTTCTGTTCACTTAATTACCAATCAGACATGGCTGGGAAGAGCGATTTATCCCCGGTCAAATTATTCCTTTCACTCTTTCTGTGAATGTTAAAATCCTTTTGCCACGAAGCGGCAACCTTTTCAAGTACGCACCAAATTGAATAGGAATATGTCCCTGCTGAGTAAAATACCCCATCTCCTAACAGATATATACATTCTGGGTGCAGACCCCGCAAAGAGTTTTCTTATTAATCCGGCCTAAAAGGCTTAGGAAGGTTGATGGCACGCTTTTCCCATTATAAAGTAAAAAGTCCATAAAGCAAATTTTGAAGATATTTTTTCTCAAAAAGACCACCTACGTAGGGAACAATACCACCACAGTCCGGACCGAGATTTCACGAAACGGTGCCCAGCCCTGACTTGGGCACCTCGGTGTATCAATTCCATACTAATCGTTGCGGTTCACCGTATGAGTATGCTGGTTGTTGTGTAATCATATAATTTGATTGCAACGTAAAAATAAATGCAATAGCGCATAAAATAATAATGCAAATATGAGTTCCTTGAAGGGTAACTGCTTAGACTCGCTAGCAGCTGTCGATGACGTCGACGTTAAGTGCTCAAATACAAGTGATACGCGATCGGTCGACTATGAGCAAGCCTCTTTTAAAGTTATTGCTTTACGTCTAAGCTGAGCGCTGATAACGCATTCAAACAATGGGCCATTACTTCTGTCATCTTTCTTTTGAAAGGGGAGGTGTACTACATTGTTTTTTTCATAAGAAATTATGTTCTTTTGCTCAGTTCCAAGTCTTTTGTTTATTAGATTGCAGTGTCTATCATTAATTCATAGAACGATTTTGTTACAGTGAAATTGTTAGATGTATGAACTATTAATAAAAAAACTCTGAAAGCGGAACCGATTGTCTACCGATAACGCAAAATAAATCTGCAACCGTAAAATCACCTCTGTTCGATACGTTGGTATATCCGGAGTCAAAGCAAGCATGTAATAATTGTAATAATAACTGAAATAATTTAACTTTAGATTCTAGTTCGACATCTCCACCTACCGCTACGAAGCCTTCAAGTAAGTTAGCTCACAATTTACAACGTATATGACCGAATTAGAACACTCCTGTCACATAAGTTCCCCTAGTGTTTTGTTTGAAAGATGTCACCGAAATATAATTGTCTCAATAGGGATTAAGCCAGCTTTAGTTAATCTTTTATCCTCTAATTATTACCCTTGACTTTAATATTTTCAGTCAAGTCCTGCGGGAGCGACTATTAAGAGGGGGTTTATTGGATAACTTGCCACGTCGGGTAAAAACGTTGTAGGAAAACGCCACATTTGTATAGACGGTCTGGCAAGTTGTTTAGTGTCCATGCTTCGTGCGAGCAACCATGGGATAATTTGAAGTAGCGAGAATCTAACAATACAAAACTAAAATTTACGAATGTCCATTATGCCCTTCGGAAACAGCGTACTCAATAGTACTTTTTCTCTGCCAAAATACACGCTTCACCAAGATAACATAGTCAAAGCATGCTAAAGAAGCAGCCGTATAGAGAAAGAGTGCGCTAATCATCGAAAATTCAATTTTTGGTGTAACGACTGCCGAATTAAGAATAAGCGTCCAACTGTCGCGAAAAGGCGCTCTTTACGTTGTAAAAGCTGCACTTTTATTGATTTATCGAAGTCAAGCTATAAGTAAAAGAAATCGTTGCATAATCGTGAAACTTGCTGTACATTTAAGTTTACATTCAGCTGGGTACATTATCTGGCTCTCCGTATTCGGTGGACTACTTTTAATTATCGTGTTAATCGCCATAGTTCTCTTCCTTTGGTATCGGAGACGGAAGCAAATCATTGCTCATCTTGCTCAAATGAACAGTTCAGCAGCCAGTTATGGCAATCATGTAGCGCTCGCCGAGATGCATACGGATAAAGGCGACATGACAAAGAGAAATCAGTTCTTTGGTCAACCGGGAACTTCACATAATGAAACACGGTAAAGCCTGGGTGACTTTTAATCCTAGACCGACATGAGGCATTACTGTACAGCTCATTATAACTGCGCCAGAAGAAAGACGAATACTTTGGATTACTGCAGATATCAACTAAGAAACAAACTTAGTTACTTGAAAGCCCAAACCTACTGTAGTTCAAGAAATATTGGTACTGTGCCACTATTGTTTCAACCCCCTCGATTCGGCGAAATGTTGAAACTTTATTCACGAGTAACATTATTATTTCAACCTCCTGTTCAAAAATTTTTATCATCATAAATACACGGAGAGTGGTATTTTTATGAATGTAACACCATGATGTTTAATAACTCCATATCAAAGCCGCAAAAAATAGTGGTACATGTGCCACTATTTCTTGAAATACGGTAATTAACTAAATACAGCAAAAAAGTTAATTATTATTTTATAACTTTCTTTCTGAACGCGGACTGTTCATACCAAAGGGGAATACTGTCGGCGCCTGGAGAGGGAAAGTGGAAGCCGAAGAGTCGGGAGGTGCGCCCAGGCTGTCTTTTATTATATTGTGGTCAGTACCAATTAGTTACACCAGGGGCCAATTTCATAAAACTGTTGAGCGGTTGAGAATTGAGAATTGAGGAATTGAGGCGCGCGCCCATTGGACAGTTTTGAATTTCAACCAATGAGCGAGCGCCTCAATTCCTCAATTCTCAATTCTCAACAGCTCAACAGTTTTATGAAATTGGCTCCAGGTGTTTATATCCAGCACTACACAAAATCCAATTCATTCAGTTAACATTGGTATTTAATCGGCATTCGCACGCTGAAGGATGCAAACAGTTGGCATTATCAATTGATATTAATCACATGTTTTCTTTGATATATTCCATTCATAATTGATAATGTTCCTATATACGAATTGAGAATAATTCAATTGCAGCACGAGAGATGCCTGGGAGATATCAAACGATCAGCTGAAAATATTCGATCACGAGAAGCTTGGTTCGGGCGCATTTTGCGTCGTCTTTAAAGGTAGAGATTCGAGAGCAATTGAAGATGTACTAAAACACGCGGCAATATTTCAGGCAAGCTGGAGGGCAAAGCTCCAATCTGTAAAATTCAGGCCAGCGTGGCAACGCAATGCTTTGAAAACTGCGAAGTGGCGGTCAAGAAGCTGCCAGAGTACGCGGATGGCTTGGCGAAGAACGACTTTCTGCAGGAGATTGATTTCATGAAGCGCATCGGCTACCATTCACATTTAGTCAGCATCCTTGGCTGTATCACCGATCCTCAGCTCGACTCCTGCCTCATTATTGAGTACTGCTGCAACGGCGATCTTCTCAAATACGTCCGAAATCGACGCCTCGAAACTGAAGATGAAGAATTTATGCGCACATATTATGTAAAATTTTGCTCTAGATCAGTTGCAGAGCTGACACGTCAAGGACTAAGTGAAAAGACCTTGAGGGGGGGGGAGAATTTCTCAGTTTAAGGAATACTATTTCAGCTTTCGGAGGATTATCTGAGTTTTTCAAGTAGTACAGTTGATATCTCTCTGATTTTTGGAATTCTCTCCCTCCCCTCCCCACGCTCTGCATCTGTAATACTGGCTCAGTTGTCAATATGCCTCGAGACGCAGACTGGCAGGACTGCATTACCGCTGTCTTCTTTTCGCTGTGATGTTTGATCATGAATTTATTTTATTCTGTCAAAATGCTCTTCTATTCGATTTTGGTAAATTTTAACAAATTTAAGCACTGCGCTGCTATCGTAGCAAATCCTAATCAAATAATGTCCACTTGTGATAAAACTGTATTTATCTAACATCACGTTTTTTACAGTCAGTTTTTAGTTGCAATGACTTCAAGCTTGCCATTCGAGCGGTTCCACCCTGCGTGATTACCGAGCAGTTAACGTTGCATTTAATAATACACAATATGCACATTTTCTATGCTTATTATCTATTTCAGCCCATAGCTGACAATGATAAGGCGCTGCGGTTTAAGGATTTGCTTTCCTTCGCTTGGCAAATAAGCGACGGAATGGTATGTATATAGTTTGTTTAACGTCGGGTCATTTTCATAATGTGTACTTTATTTCAAGTCCTTATTGGAGGTTAAAGTTAAGATTGCATTAAGCACGACTTCAGATAGAGTACCCCATATGACACCATCAAATTTCGTATCCTTTAGCGGTTGAAATTTAGGACTTTCTCAACTCGAAGGACTGCATTCATCGCGACGTTGCTGCTAGAAATATACTGGTTGACGAAAATAAAGTTGCAAAGGTATTACAATATTTCCAATCAGAAATAAATAATCTTAAACATGCAAGAGAATATGTAATAGGATTATTTTAGCGATTTTAAATAAAGAGATATAATATATTGAGCTGCAACGATTTCAAGAAAGCAACTGTTCATCGAAATAACTTCCCGATTGTAATTATAGATTGGTGACTTTGGCCTGTGTCGATTATTGGACTCGACAATTTATACTACACGTGGCGGGCGACTGCCGATCAAATGGATGGCTCCAGAGTCGCTACAGGAATACGAATACACAACTAAATCTGACATGTTCGTTGCAGTTTGGCATTGATCGAGGTAATTAATCAAAGATATTTCGTTAAAGCTGGTCGTTTGGCGTCCTGCTTTATGAGCTCTTTAGTTTGGGCGCTGTTCCTTATGCATTGATACAGCCGATGGATATGATCGATTATCTTCGTTCCGGTAAACGACTTGACAAACCGGAACACTGCGCCGATAACGTGTATGAATTGAGACATTTAAAATATTGTAATGGCCACTTTATCAGCGATTGCCTCTATATACGAGAAAAAGGCGTTGTGCGGATTGCAAGTGCAATTATTTGTGCGAATTCGCGCTTCACGGAATCAAAATTGTTATGAGCTGATTCTTTCGAGTTACTTTTCTGTCTGAATCTCAGTGTTGTCTAGCTACCCCCGCAAATTGTACCCGCATTCGTAAGTAGGATGGAACAGACAGCGCGGATAAGAACGAGAACAGGTTTCAGCTTTGGCCGCCTTGATTAGGGTTGAGCAGTTTGAGATGTTCCTAATAAAATTCAGTGCCAAACTGGCTATCTTTTTTGAAAGAAGCAGCTAAACAAAAATTTTTCAGTTATTCGATAATGCAGGAGTGTTGGAACGACAAGCCGGATGAACGCCCCTTCTTCTCTGATCTCAAAATGAAACTTGGCACTCTGCTATCATACGCAACAGAAGAATATGGGTATTTGGACACTGGAAGGCCGAGAGGAGGCCAGTACTACCGACAGGTTTCCAACGATAGCGGCAGTACAGAGCAGTCTGAAAGCCACCCCGAGGAATCTACAGCGCCGAATGCCACAGATTTGAAATCAGTAGTAGAAGCTGGTAGTGGAACTTCGTACAAAAGTGACACAAAAGATTGAGTGTAATCGATGTCTTTAAGCTGAACAAATTTGAATTGGCCATTTAGAGTGATCACTGCTAAAGTACTTGTTGCTCAATTTCGCATTATTTGTTTGTGAACGTAGTTGCTCTGAGCTTATTCTTTAACCATATTTATAAAGACTCATTACACGGAGATAATATGCCAGTACTAATATTATCTGTACTCGCCTTGGATTTGCCTCTACAGTGACTTTTAGAGGTAAAACACTGCGAAAATCGATCTTGGATAGATTTAGTGAATAGAACCGCAAAAGAACATAACATCTGTGATTTTCGTTTATTGTTTGCAACTGATGCTGACCTTCAGTGGCGCTCTGACGGTAACTTAAGAGTTCAAAGCTTCAATAGTAAGAGGTTGGTAACGAAGTGCTGATTGATATCAACAGTGATCGATATCAGAACCGCACGCAATGTATGGTTAGTGCACCTTTCACCGATTGGGACCTTCTTACGTTTACTATAATGTGAATGGCTGGTTGTCCTACTGAAAGAATATTTAATCAAAAGAACAATATATCGCGGGAAATCCTGAACGATGAGCTTCCGTTTGGCTATGAACTTTATTGTATTCATATTCTGAATAAAGAAATAATAGTTTAATAAACTACCAACACTTTTAAGAAATGTCGAATTTTCGCTAAAAGTGGTCGAAACAAGGTCTATTGACGGTACGTGTAAATTATCAATAGCATGTTGAAATACCGTACTGCAGAGATACACTTCATTCGGCCGGATTTGGTTTCGATGCGCCACACGTGCATGCACATGATCATGCTCAAGATTGCGAGAGAAAATCGAATTGAGCAACGCCACCAAAATAGTTACAAATATTTCAAGTAAATTAGTGTGAAAAAGCCAAAGGTGCCCTTTGAAAAATCATTGGCTCGTTCCTATTCTTTACCTGTATGCTAGTAACAGAATGAAATATCACAAATGATGGCAGATCAAAGGTAAATGTGAAGAAGATACAGAACAAGTCATTGTAAAACGCGGAAGAAACACATCCGTTATACAGCAGCCGGCCGTTGGCGATACCCATTCCTTTCGATTGAGCATAAACGGGACGCCACAGCCTAAAACGTCGACTCAGAGCCCCGTTCCCAGTTCGCTACGTATTGCATAAATGCCCTCTAAACTCTATCTCTAAAGATGTAGAAGCTTCGATGAACGTAAAACTGACATATTGCTGTTGAGGCATGAATGAAGAGAGTTATGCAAAATATGAAACATTCTGACGCAAATAAACTGCAGATGCTGCTGCTGGATTAATTGGCAACCATGTTCGCTCTTTGTACTTGTAGGTACCCCAAGCTGTTATAAAGACGACGGTCATACCCTCCCACGACTGTTATCGCAACATATTGACAAAGCGTCTTTCAAGGTGCTTGCATGCTTTTAGCTTAATTCCCACGACGCAGTTGGCTATTCTACTTTAATAATACAACGTTTCACTCGTTTCAGTTCGTATAGTTGCGTGATTCGATTGTACATCAGTACAGTGTTCAAAAGGGACCAAATGATTCGCAATCTGATAGTTTGTTTCGTGATTGTTTTAGGTGAGTGAAGAATATACTCTCCTCAGCGTTCTCTCTCTCCAACATTTTCAATTTCAGGCTTGTTATCGTCAACATTTGCTAATTATTTGTCTGCTGCTGTTTCAACCCAAAACATACTGGCTTTCGACATAAAAATTTTTCAACAATCCTATATTGGGTCTAATGCACAGACTGATACACCCAGTAAGCTATATAATGAGTTTTTATCTTTGTATTTTAAACATGAACTGACTACTGACGTAAAAGAGTAACTATAATTATTTATATATCGCTAATTACAGTTATCCAAGCTCCCCTTTCTTCGATATCTTGTATTGGAGGAATTCAAGAATGTTATAAATCGTTAAAGAAAATTCGCGTTGTTCAATAGACTGAGACATTGGAGATCGAGTCTTTTGCCGATTCGGTCGATTGGGAGAGTTCGCAAAACCCAATTAGATGTAATGTTAAGCGAGTCCATATAAATCAGAGATACCGTATATCCTCTAATAATCGCCCCCCTAAGGCCTTGATTGAAATTATAATCGCCAGGGCTATTATTAGAGGATTTACGGTAAGTTTATCTTCAAAACTAAAACTGTTGCGGTCCAAATTTGCACGATATTAACACCGTCGCATCACTTTTGGAGGCAAACAGTCTGAAAAATGGTGAAAAAAATTCATTTTAAATACAAATATTCAATTATTCAATTGAGCGACGCGATTGAAACATTATCAGTAAGATTTTCTTGTGTTTTTCAGACTGCAAATGTCCGAATAATGTCAATCTGAACGAAACCAATAACCTTGGGGGTATTAACTATAATTTCAATTCCAATGGTCCCTTTAGCTGCTGTACCTATTGCGTCACAGTCATCTCGGCGCCCCCAGGATATCAAGTGAAAGTAAATACCAACGTAAACTTTCAAAATGACTCGAGCGCTTCTCTCACTATAAGGAATGGAAACGGAAGTGATGGATATATTTTGGGAAAGTAGGTAACGCAAGAGAAACATTATATTGACTATTGAGATTGTACTATCATCTCCACCAACACTGCTTATGCGCACAAATTTAGTGTTTCCATGGCCTTCACGAAATTATATCTAATATAAATAAGACCAACCTAGATATGAGAAATATTTCACCATTTCCCGTTCACTATTATGTTTTTTTACAATGCATAGTAAAACACAGCTGTAAGATAATATTAAAAAATCTTATATTCGGGCTTTACAGTACTTATTATATGGAGCAATATTCACGCTTGCCTTAAACTGTAAGGAAACAAATCGTTCTGAACGAAAACGTATGATAAAAAACACAGTGAGTGTTCTTAGATATCATATGGTATTGAGTGCAAAAATGCGCTGAATTTTCATTTAACATATATTTAATAGTTGAGCGCGCTATTCGCGCATCAAAATTTGAGCGCAAGGTCAATTGCAGAATAAAAGTCACTACGCAGAATATTAAAACAAATTTCATGAAAAATTTCCGAGTACTTTTAGAATGAAGACTATAGTATAAGTGGTTTATAAAATTAATATAAATCTGAAAACCTTACAAGATGAATAAAAAGAATAAAAAATAAAAATGGAAAGATAAAATGAATAGAAATTCGAACAGATCATAAAATAAATGAAAATAAAACGTGCACAATGGAACTTCTGGCTTGCTTTTTCAGATTCGACAACGACAGTGACTCTAGATTCTCAGTTTTAAGTTCAAGTAATGCCGTGACAGTTATATTTAGTACGGACAACAATACATCCTGTAATGTGATTGACTCGTACAAAGTTGAAGCGGACGTCAGAAAACGTAAGTTATTACGGTTTTTAGGGTATTTGGTTGTTCTTTGGCGATTAATGTTTTGAATAACTTAATCAAAAGTATATTATAGTTTAAACTGAAGTTTATTCATAGTTTTTCTTAATATATATCATTTTTGAAGAGGCAAACGTACAATTTGGCCGACATTGACGTAGTAACGATTGAATTGTAGCAGGGTCTTATTTCGAGGCAATATTAAAATTTTAGAACACTATTATGTGTAATATGAAATAAGACCGCTCTTTACATTCATTTTGTAAAATTAAGCTAGCTTTATTTTTTAAATACTTTATGCTCAGAGTATGCGGCATGATATGAAGTTAATAGCCACTCATTCTCATATTATCAAAAGCTAGGTAGCAAGCTTCAAGGCACGTTCAGATTTCCCACAAAAGACGTATGCAAAATAAAGGACTACCAGAATACATGGTGTTCAAATTTTTTCTCCCCTATTTGTTTTTTGAATAATTTTTGTTAAAATTATCTGATTTACTTGATTCTTTTTTGTTCGATTTACAGGAAAGCAAGAATTTTTTTCCGGCGTTGTGCTCAGCTCAAACGGATAGGTATGAAGGGAGTTACAAAGGTTTTAAGTGAGGTACCCATTTTCATCGGAAAATAGGGTGTGCTCAACAATATGCGATAATTTATTTTTGAATAACTTAACCCAGGATGAGCCAACTGAGCTGAAACTTGGCATAAATAATCTAAGGACATAAGGGTTTTGTTTGAAAAACAACTTATTGAATTCTGTCATGGAGTTGTCTAGATATGGCCAAGCAAACATAAACACTCATGTCCAAGGACGCGCGAAGGTACGGTTATTGGCATCGCATGCAAATCGATTAAAAATGAGTGCTCTATGTTTGCCTGACGATATCTTTACAAGGCCATGACAGAATTCATTAATTATTTTTTTTAAAATACCTCTATAGATTATTTATGTCAAGTTTCAGCTCATCTGGATTATTCTGGATAAAGTTATTCAAAAAGCAAAACGTTTTATTCGGCGTAAAATCAGTTGAATTGCGATGGTTGCATTCAAACGCTTGGTTACTGAGAATGCGTGAACCAAATAACCTTAAACTAATAATAACAAAAACTCAATCAACCTGCTACATTGCTGCAAAATTTCAGCAAAATCGGTGGCGTGGTTCAGAAATGGTAGCAATTTGAAATCTATCTTCAAGTGGCGGACTCTGGACCTTATTTTGCGAAACATAGGGTACCTCGCGTAAACTCCTTGTAACTCCCTTCATACTTGTCCGTTTGAGCTCAGCATAATACTAAAAAAATTACTTTTCTGCGAATCGAACAGAAAAAGAATCAAGTAAATCGGACATTTTTAACAAACGTTTTTCAAAAAACAAATTGCGGAGAAAAAATTTGAATACCATTTATATGATGATGATAGCGCATTTAACTGCTTTCAAATCCGCCAAGTGAAATAAATTGACGACTTGATGACAGGAGCATTATGTTCGTTCATTACTCTACTGCTAAAAATACATATAAGTTCATTTGCGACGAATCGATAAATTGACAACGGATTGCAAAGGCGGTCGTTACGAAAATACACAACTCTTGTTAATTTAGTCGGCCATCATTAAGGTGTCACAAGGATTTGTTATAAGGTTGATTTCGGATACTCGTTTAAATTTTTTAGATAACCCGACGCAAACTCGCTATTCGCGCTGAACTTTAACTTGTCGCACCGAAGTAGACGCAAACCTTTGAAGCTTCCGTAAGCATAATAAATATATTTACTGAATATATAACCAAACTCTTTTCATGTTTTTTATTCAATTTCTTTAGTGCCAGCATTATCGCCAACTAAGTATTCACTCTCATCTGATCAGCCTTTCCACTTGATAATGAATGAAGATTACAATTCGTCGGACCAATATTGGACGGTAACGGCGGAAACTGGGAAAAAAGTTCATTTATATTTTTTTGGACTTATATCCTCTGATTTTGATGATACATCAGAAATTTTTATTATTGATGGTATCGACATTAATGGAACACTTATTTCACAGTGAGTCTGTTTGTCTTATGGCAAGAAGTGTTAAAAAACAAAATTATAAATGAAAGCAGCTGAGTTTTGCCACTGTTGGCATCAATATTTTAATATTCAGCGAAATACAGGGCGTTACAAATATTTCCGCCATTTTCAATCTTGAATAACTTTAGACTGAATGGGCCATTTTGAGCAATTCAAACTACGTTAGAAACGCCCTGTTCTAGGTTGTTTTTTTTTAACGCTTTCAGGAAATTTCGTGTCGGCACCAAAATTTATACTTTTTGATTGTAACTTTGTTCAGAGATGACTAGTTGGCCCTAAATTAACATTTCTGAAACCTACAAAATCTGGAGAAGTGATTAATATCAAGCTTTAGGCATTTTCGTGTTGAGACCAAAAAATCGATCTTAAAGCCCTGACACGAAAATTTTGAAAATTGTGATTTCAGTCGAATTAACAAATTGTGAAGGTCTCAAAAATGTTAATTTTGGGCCAACTGATCACCTCTGTATAAAGCTACGGTCAAAAAACAGAAATTTTGGTTCCGACACGAACATTTTTGAACAACTTAAAAAACGAAATCCTAGAGCAGGAGGAGTCTAATGCCGTTTGAATCACTCAAACTGGACCACTCAGCCAAAAGCTATTCAAGATTAAAAACGGCGGAAATATTTGTAACGCCATATGTACCAGCTAAGTGAGTAAACCTAAAATTCGTGTGATTACATAACTTTCAACGACAAGATAGCATATCTCGAAATGTTTCTAAACTATGCTTGAGCTTTACGTTACAGCGCTTGATCGAGTAAACTGTCACAATTTAACAATAGCTTCTGCTTGAACAGGACATATTCCATTTTCTGTCATCAAGAATTGCGCCAAAAGGAAAATGTCGCATTATTGCCAACATTTGCAGAGTCACTCAATTATCGTCCACATATGGTTCATTGAATGCAAGTTCAAGCATCGGCAGTTCTTTAACAGTCTTATTCAAGAACGGACCGTCCATAGGTTCTTCTGATGATGTTAATTTTCTTTTCACGCAAGTGGAAAATGGTGCGTTGGCAAATTTTTGAATGAATGAAATTTGTAATAAACATTAAGAGCTGTAATTACGGTTATGATAAAAATTATATGGTTTTTGGTTCTGTGATAACCGCATGCAACCAGCGATGCATTTGTTCTTTCTCGAATGTAGATGGAGGCGCGCCTTGTTCAGGCAATCGGCAGACAAACTACCGCTGATGGCGCGATCAGTACGCCAATTAACTTCTGAACAAGGGCCGTTACGCAATAGGATTGTTTAATGACTGCTTGTGGTATTGTAATAACATTCTAACGTCTAGCATTGGCAATTATAAAGAGCTGACTTAGATGTTATACAATATGGCGTATTTAAATTCAGACAAATTACACATTTCTTTACCACCATAAAGCTATATCAATAGAAGTTTTGCGAAAAAAACTGTACTTAAACAAGCTTAGGTAAATTTCTCGCTTCACTGGATAGAGTTGGTCGTGTTTAGTTTGACCTGTTTAACTCAATATTGCTTATACAGATCCTTTTGAATGTGGAACATCCAACCTCGCATTTCTATCATCAGACAACTATCCTGACGCTAACGTTAACATCAGCAATCATTATGATAATGCAACTTCTTGTCCAGCGGTGCTAATCACCTACTCACAATACTCAATCTATCCTGGCATTCAACTGAATGTCAACAGCTTGCAAGGTGGTATGGTACTCTATGGAGGCCTCAACAATGGGCAATCTTCGAATAATGAAATCATTAGCTTTTCTTCGTAAGTCAAAAATTACGATATGAACGGAGAAAAGTGATGCAGCTGTTGATTTGACTCAATAAATATTCTGTACGATATTAATCATAGAGTAGTTAGTTCTATAAATGTTGGACTGGCCCCTATTTCGCTAGCGCTCAAATTCGCAAATCTGTCATAAGTTGGCTGAGTGTCATACCTTTGATTAGAGATCAGAGACGGCTTAAGTGTGCAACTCAGCCAACTTATCACAGAATTCCGAATTAGAGCTTTAGTGAAATAGGGCCCTGATGGAAGTGAAAGATAGCGAATAGTACTATGCATTAATAATCGTCCTCTAGAGTAAAGTTGTTTGACGTATAAATCGGATAAGTGAAGTTTTGACTCGATCCCGAGTCTATATTTATTCAAGTTTTATTGCAGTGATTAAAAGTTCTACTATACATACAGAGTTAGATGACACTGCGGGTGGTTCTACTGAAGGGTATTTCAGAATGAACGACGTCATCTCTCCGATGCAGGTTGCTGGAAGAGTTCTTCTTCTTCAACTCAGTGGTAGATCTGCGATAAATCTTAACTTTCAAACATTCGCTTATCATTGTAAGTATCTATGCTTAAATCCTTCGTGAAAACTCATTTCCAAAACATAAGGGACGTAATAACTTTCGAGGGGAAGTGGCAAGTTTGAAATTAGAGCGTTGAATGGTTTTATGTAGTAGCGCAACTCGAATACGTTGTTTCAAATTAGCGCACTTGTTATAAAGTGCAGTGAATACGCATTGCGCCAGGCAGAATAACTGCTCTGCCAAAGGGTCGCAATGAGTAATAGAGTAAACAGAAAGACGTCGAAGAGCGCTTAATTTTGCAGCGTCCTAGTGTTAACACGTGCCTTATTCTATTCACTTTTCAGCACCTAGTTCTGCAAAAGGCAGATCAGGCGACAAAGGTTTAATAATGTCGGAGAACTTCCCCAACCCAAACACAAAAGAGATTGCCGTCAATTTCCAGTTTGATGGCATTGGAAATTATTCCTACGAATATTCCATTAATATATTGCGCTACGATCTTAACACCACTGGAACTCTTACCATCAAATCAGCTTTAGGCGACTCTAACTTCTCAAGAACGTAAGAATAGATCTGTTGTATACATATATTCATTTTAGTCTTGTTCGTCTCAATAGATACGCCCTTTATATACTGTCAGATTGTTGGCACTTTGCTTGATCAATTTTTTGCTAGTATTTAATCAGATATGTGGCTTGAGTTGCGCAAAACAGAACAAAAAATAAAAGTTAATTAAGAGTTTTGGCTAGATTACAGCCGTAAAAGTCTTAGCCCTTTTTGCTTAAATAAAAATTCAGTAATTGTAAGATTTATTTGTATCTGTTTGTATTTGTAAATTTGTAGACTTAGAATTCAATGAAATTGGTTCATTAGCCCACTATTCTGTAAAGCATTCCGATAATTAATAAATTCTTTTAAAATAAATTTAATATAATATTCGAAAAAATCGATATTTTGCAGATTGAACGGTACTGGCAGCAATGCTACAATGCAGTTTCATGCACACTCTTTTGAAGTTGCTTATAGTTCGAATGGCCTCGGTCAAAAGGGATTCGTCCTAAGATATGACGTTGGTAAGTGTTGTTTGGTAGATTTATACGCTGAACTATCGATCGGAAATGACTGAGGGGAGCGACGTAACCCCAGCCAAATAGTTCCTTACGTACTTTCGATATTTACAAAAAAAATTTTGCCACGAAGCGGCAGCCTTTCTAAGGAAACAGTGGACAGATTATTTTAATGAGGGGGGAATAACTCATTCCTTGTAATAGACATGCATTCCGAGTGCACACATCCCAAAGAGTTTTCTTATATATCAAGTCTGAGCTGCTAAGGATGATGGTAAGTATTAGCCCGTATAAAGTAAAGAATTATCAAGCAAATTCTGAGGATATCGTTTCTCCAAAAGACCGACTACGCAGGGAGCGATTTCGCCAAGGATCCCAAATAATTTTCACGATACTGTACCTTACCTTGGCTTGGGCACCTCGGCGTATCAATTCCATATCAGTCGTTACGATTTACAGTATGAGTATGCCGGTAGTTGTGTAACCTTATAATTCGATAGCAACGTGAAAATATATGCAATTGCACATAAAATACAAATGCAAATAAGAGGTCATTGAACGATAACTGCCTTGACTCGCTAGCAATTGTCGATGCCGTCGACATTAAGTGCCCAAAAACGGATACTACGTCGACTATGAGCAAGCCTCTTTTAAAGTTAGTGCTATGCGTCAAAGCTGAGCACTGATAACACATTCATACAAGGGGCCATTACTTCCGTCGTCTTTCTTTTGAAAGGGGAGGTGTACTACATTGTTTGTTTCATAAGAAATTATGTCCTTTTGCTCAGTTTCAAGTCTTCTGTTTATTAGATTACAGTGTCTATCATTAATCTGTCCAACGAGTTCATAGTTTTATAGAGACGTATCAAAATATCATTCAACGATTTTGTAAAGGGATGTTCATTTCCAAAGCGGAAGTTGGCAAACATGCCGGCAGTTTGGACTATCACCTTGCGAAACTGTAGGATGAATTTATTAAATAATTGGACTTATTCGTGAAATCGACGGATTAATAAATGAAAGATCCAGCAAGCGGGGCCGACTGTTTAGCGATACAGTGAAACCCGGATATAAGAGACCCGGATATAAGAGCAACCCGGATATAAGAGCCATTTTTTGATTTCCCGTGCACCTGTACTATGCTACAACATA
>NIUQ01002410.1:0-25733 GCA_002796945.1 Plectus sambesii
GCCTCGCGGACTTGAAAGCGGTGCTTTGCACGAGCGATATTTTCATCCAATTTTACGTATCTGGGATCGCGGCGTTTCAGGGGAGCATCAGCATCAAGCTGAACGATTCGAGTAACATGCTCATCGTGCGCCTAAAACAAACTATATACAACTAATGACACGATTTTAATTTTATGGCTCTTTTTTTGGAAATGCGGTTAGTTGGCGCTTTGTGCCAAAGCGCCCTTCAGCTTTGATTTGCTATACCTTTACATGCCTGCTGTGATTCATATGTCTCTCATGTAAGAGTACGAATTATCACATGCCAATTTAGAAGTCACCAAAAATGATATTAAACAACATCTTGAAGCTGTTTCATACCGCGTACTTTAGCTAAAGTTGTACTTAACGAAAAATGATGAAGTATAGCCCTTAAGCAAGTCTTTAGCTGAAGTACGCGATATGAAATCGGCCCACTGTCTGCAGGGACTTTGGCGGCAGTCATAACTCTATCATGGCAAAACTTTGTATGCATTGTAGTCTTAAGACATCTTAGTCCATATCATTAAAGGATGGGGGGAAGAGGAATGCAAATTAGAAGTAGTTCCATACCTTGATCAGCCAGTCAATATAGCTGTTCAATTTCGGATTAACACCAGGCCAGGCACTCTTCAACCCACTGTGCCAACCCTCTGCACTATTAGTGGTTCGGCAGAGAGCATTGTCGAAATGATTCCACAAGAGAATGTGGGCGTCGCTCTTCTTCATGTTGTTTCCTCGTTTGGGCACGCGAATCCACTCTTTTTGGAAGTACTTGACAAAGCGGGTGCAGGCTTGTTCATAGCCAGGGACTTGCGGTGGTTGACGAAGGTGACTGAGCCAAATCGATCGAACATATTTGGGCGGTAACAAAGGCAAGCCGAGAATTTGCTTGAGCCACTTAGCCACGATCGGGTCGTTCTTGATAGTCTTCAGGCCGCATCCGTCGATATTTCGAACGACCGCCTGCCCGAAATGAAATCTGCAACTAGGTGTATCACAGTTTCGATATTTTCAAAATTTAAGCTATCTATATCGATTTCGATATAAGATGGTTGATAGTTATATCAATGGATATTAATATTCACATTAAACTTCGGTATCAATATGACCGTTATCGATAGTTTTGATTCGATACATCGCTATAGAACGATATTCATATAACTATCTTGAAATGCCTACCTGCAGCCGCGGACTTTAATTGGGCTCCGCTCCGCCTTGGTATCGAATTCCGCGATGAAAGCCTTTCGCGCGGCCGGTTCAAAGTCAAATAAGATCGATGACAATGCGCCGACAGAACTATCTCCTCTTCGCTCTTGGAGTGCTTGGTTCAGCCATCTGAACATGAGTCGGTAGTTCGCTGTTTTCTTGTCTCTCATGACCATATGCACCGCCGGTACTGACTCGCCTCTTGGATGTCTCGCGTGAATCGAATACGCCTAAAAGGGGAGATTAGTGCTGCTTATTACTCTCGTTATTTAAATTCTTTTATCATCATAACCTTCCCTGTAGTGTAATAACGTCACGTAATGCATTTGCGAAGTGATGAAAGAATGTTAATGTACAGAGGAAATCGTTTACAATGATCTCACTTAAGCCGGTGCTTTTCTCCGATCCCGAAGCATATCTTTCCATGTAAATAAGATCGTTTATGCCGGTATTTTCGCGTATATCGGTCAAAATACTGGCATAGGTGAACATCGTTTATACCAGTGATTTTGGCCAGTCTCGCAATTGCCAGCATAAACGAATTTCACTGTATTATGTAGTGGGTAAGTAAGACTTTGCTTACAACTGGAGGATAGATTTGATTATTCATATTTCAACGATATAAGGATAGACTGAAGTGCTATATGGCCTGGGTATGTGCAACTATTATAGAGGGTGTTTCATTAGAAGGTAGCCGCCCCCCTAACTTTTTACTGCGATGATCAAATTCAATGAAATTTTACACATATATACCCTATTTATTCTAATATTGCGACATGTCGTACTATTAGAGACTGTCGTACGATTAGAACAAATACGGCACCCGGGTATCTAGTGTACATTTGACTACAGCTTCGGCTACATTCGCAGCAAACGAAAGAGGTCTTTATAAGCATCGAAATGAAAGCAACGGAATCATTTTCTGAAAAAAAAGCTTGCTCTTTTTCATGTCTGTCCGTTGCTCAACTTTTCCTATGTAGATTTTATCTACCACCGCTCCCTTCTTTGATTAAAAGACAGCCAACCTACGGACAATTGCCAAATTCATAACAGAGTGGACCAGTCGGAGAAATGATCTAAGTCGGAGATTAGTTCGATCGGAGAGCTGTGTAATCGGTGAACTGTCTGGTCGGAGAACTGCCCGGCTCCCGCTGACCCTGACGAACAAAACTATCCGGATGCATTCATTTCTTCTTTCGTTAGAAAATCTCCATAACTAGCCGACAGATTCAAGTGAAACTAAACATTCGTATAGAAGAAAGGCTTGGCTACAAAATGTGCGGTAGATCATGATATTCCGATCACTTCATGCCGAGATAATTGATCGCAAAGCGAATGACTGTCAGCAGGTTTGACATCATCCACTTTGCGATCAATTATCTCGGCATGAAGTGATCGGAATATCATGATCTACCGCACATGTTGTAGCCAAGCCTTTCTTCCATAAGAGTGTAATGTTTCATTAGAATCTGTCGGCTAGTTAGGGAGAAATATCAACCGAAAGTAGAGATGAGTGCATTCGGATAGTTTTTGGACAAATGAGTGCAACCGTGAACTGGCAAATCATAATGAACGTGCGTAACGCGTGAAATGCTGCGAATGAAGCCGAAACTGTGCTCAAATGTACACTACATACCCGAGTATATGTGTGCAAAATTTCATTGAGTATGGTCATCACAGTAAAAAGTTAGAAGAGGTGGCTAGCTACTTACGAAACACCCTCTATATCATTCAATCAAAGAATACACTACATAAAAATATTGTTAACAAAGCGGCGCTATTGTGGTGCATGTTTGTGACTGTGGGATATAAGTCAACAAGAGTAATATTTTTGCNGCTTCTCGTTCTAACGCTCGCCCCTTATTTGATTGTTAGGTCTGCATAAAGAGTATAGTACCTCACAGTTTTGCTCACGGGAAAGTGCAGCGATATCGATACCAGTCTGATAGTGTCATTACAAAGTTGATTGGTGTCGCTACCGGTTCATCAACTATATCTTTACTCCTGCTTAAAGTTAACGCCTCTACCCTCTAGCCCATACAGCACGACTATTAAATAATGTTTACCTGAAGGTATCCCTTTGGTGCCGACTTGAACGTTCCATCGACCTTCCAGCAACTGCTCTGCTCGAGCAATGAGAGGCACATGTCGTTGACGAACAGTTTGCTGCCATCGGGCGCTTCGAAACGAAGAAATTGCTGACCAGTATTTGTCTTGGTCAATTGCTCCGGCAAACTTCCATCTTCCATCAATGGCGGGACCTTACTGATCTTGGCGTACGACAACCGATTAGTCACTGACTTTTTCGTCCAATGAAGTCGTCCCTCGCGCTCATCGACTCCCACCTATAGATTATATAAGTATAGCAATTATTTGGTACTGATCCAGCAATCGGTATTTTGAACTTTATATTAGTCTGTATTGGAGTTAATCTGATCAGAGATAAACTGTATCTTTTTCGCTAATTGTCACGATAACGATATTAAGCAATGTGTCAGGAGGCATGTGTCACTTCCCCCAAGATGCTTCTCTCAAAGTTAGTCGCACTTCTCCTCTTTCCCCAGTGTAACTTTTGTCCTTTTTTGCTCTCGTTAGAGAATCAGCTAGTGGTTCCGTCTTATTTGAAACTCTCGATAAGTTAAAGCACGAATGCATTATACCGTACCGTAAAATGTATGTGTATTCACTTCTCTCTGCATATAAATATTAGTTAACCGGACTCCTCCCTCCTCGTCCTCACATTCTAATAACACAAAAGCTCGTAATGCCGAATATCGAATAGTTTGCGGTATGCATATTGTTATCTGTATAGGTCTACATAACGCATCTATATTCCCACCTCTTCGCACTCCCGTGTCATCTCTGCGTGGAGATTTAGTCAGGCACTGGCTACAGATGAGAGACCGGAACGAACGAGCTGAGAAGCTTGACTTTTTTTCTTTTCTGCGTGGACTTGGGCGGAGCGTATCGGCTGGCAGCCAGGATAATGCCCGTCGCTGGGGTTGCCGTTGACGATGATGTTGTTGTACAGATGAATGGTCTTTATTGAAGACCCATCGACAAGCTCCTTTTGCTTGGCCTCTACGCATTGATTACAGTTATAGTACAACTTTCCATCCTTCTTTGATTCGAAGGCGAATGCAAAGGTGAACGGAGTACCGTTGGTGTTGGTAAACTGGGCAATGGGATGTACGGAGCGCTGTGCTGATTTGAATGACTTTGAAGCATGAAAGTCAACCCTGAATTGTGCTTCTTCGCCGTTCCACATTATGAGTACAGGTATTATCATGTAACAGAAAACTACTTGTCAGTGCTGATTCAATCGCTTGACATGGAAATGTTTTGTTTACTTATCGTAGCATTACGTGTGTATCATTTTATTTATTAAACAAATACTCAAAGTACGCGCCGAAGTGCTATAATCTCGCAACGATATTCAATTGTTCGGAATGATTTTTCATGTTGTCACAGCGGCGTTTTTAGGATCACTTGAAAATTTTAGGATTTATGAGATCATCAACGACGAATCGATTACACGCTTCTATGACCAGATTTTGCGTAAATTGCAGGGCAGTACACATGTCAACCAACAATTCACTAGAATGAATTTTGTTTCATTTGACCTTCACTTTCTTTCTGGCGGTGTCTGTCATGCATGCCGCACTCGACGAAGCAGTGTCATTAATCACCGTACTTAACGATTGAGTCCTGCCACTTCTTAGACAGATTGCGTCAGAGCGTTTGCGTAGAAGCGTTTACAGTAAACTTTCTTAGACAATTGGGTTAGACCCTCAGAAAGTTCGTGATATTTATGAAGAAAAAATTTCTCAGAGAGAGCAAGTCACAGATTTCCTTACCACCATTACCATTTGCTAAACTAATTAGTTCCATCGAATACAAAGGCGAACTTATTGGCGAATTCTTTTCATGCATGGTTTTGTTGTGTGCTTTAGTCGAGCTTTTTTTCTGAGTTTCAAGTTATTTGGATTGTGCATTCATAATAACTAAGCAGTCAGCTGCAATGATGGCAGTTTATGCAGATTTTGCCCAAATTTGTCTTTTCATTACTGACAATCACCTACAACCTTTAACATTCAAAAGCAATTGTTCATATTTCATTTTACTAATTTTCATCTAACAAGCAACAGTAGCGAAATATCATGGCATGTAATAATGTGGGTTGGCACAATATCTTGCAAAGTTCGCCGTTTGAATGGTCAACTTAATTGATTCACAGGGACCCAAGTTTATGCGCAGTTTGCTTGAAATAAACTCAGGGGTCGGAGGCGTTTGCTTTGCCTATACAAAGATAATTGTCCAGCAAAAACGTATGGAAGTTTAAAAATAGCGATCATCGCAGCTGATTGTGTAACTACAAAGACTGCGTAAGCAGAATGATTTGAAACTGAGAGAAACAAAAATTTTACTTCTCCATTACATTTTCTAAAAATTTCGACAAAATCAGTTGCATAGTTCAAAATGATGGTTATAAAATATAGTTATTAAATGTAGTTATAAATAAATTAAAGTTGTAAAATCCAGAGAGTTTAAGTGAAACACCCTATATATCCGCCAGTTCATATAACGGAAGGGGGCGATCTGGAGATGTTCTCCCCTCACCAGGTATAAATCACCATTCTAACCCTAGCTTATCCAAACAAAAGTTGCGCTTCACAGCGCGAATTTTATTGTACGCCGCTGGTTCCGAGAATCAAAGTTGTAAATCTGTCTGGACAGTGCTACCTAATCAACACTCATGCCATGTCCTTTACTTGGCTTCGATTATATTTCCCCTGAGAAGTTATCCACCGCGATACTCCTTATCGTATGCTCAGATGATGTTGAAAATATTTCAGGTAAAAACAATTGAAAGCACGACACTAATACATGAAACTGTACGAGACGAAGCTATCGATACGACGACAGCAGTCGATAGCTTCTGGACAGGGTCTACAGGAGATTTTTTTGACGGGTCAACTACAGAAGAAGAATTGGGTACGGGTATGAATAAACGCTGAACATTTTGCTCGAAAATATTGCGCCCTTACAATATTTAAGAGTTACTCTATCAACAGTCAACTGAACTGTCTTAAAAAGCTAGCATAGATTGTTTAAGTTGTTCAGAAACTTACCTGTTATATCATTCTGATTGGCTTTATCTGTACTATAATTTATGTTGCTTTGTAAAATTATCTCAGAATTAGACCGATCAGTTTTTTATGAGCTTTAATTAATTAATAGCGTCAATTATAGATGTAAGCAGGAAATGAGTGGTATATTTATTTATACGCAAAGCGATTTTCGATGTGTTAATTATGGTTTGGTTGTGTTTGATTCCATTGATCAGCTGAAAAATGTCTCAATGCTTGCTAGGACGCATATAAGTAATGAAGCCCTTTAGCAATGCATTGCAGAAAGAAACCGATTCCTCCATTCATCTCAATAAAATGATCGAACAATAAACCAAAAATCTCAAAACTCAGTTGTATAAATGCAAATATACCGATGGTGGCTTCTTTTTAATGTTTTCTCTTGACTCTTTAAATCGTCATTATTGGTACAACAGAGACATCTATTTTTGAGGCTAGTTTGCAAGTTACTATGAATATGCCTGGTTTCAGATGAAAGCAATCAGCCTGATGTTTTAAGACATCTTTTCAAACTACTTTAACTGTCTTTGCTAACATTTTTGGATGTTCCAGTTGACTGGTAGCTGAGAAACTCGTTAGCATTCAAGGGTCTACTTTATTCAGAAATTGAAAACATCCAACATTAGCATTAACGATTCAGCAATATTAACTGTGAAATTTTCATACTTTGAATACCGTATTTCTTCCAATAGACGCCCTCCCTCCAATAGACGCCCCCCTCCAATAGACGCCCCCCTCAAGCTGTGATTGAAAAAATAGACGCCCTCCCTCCAATAGACGCCCCCCCTCTAAGTCATGGTCCCCCTCTAGGGTAATTAAAATAATAAACGCCTGTGCAGTGAAGGTCAATACTGAACTCCCATTCAAATTCGACTACTGATATCGCACAATCATTTCATTTATGAATTATATTCCATGCTGAAGTAGCAACTAGGAGAAAAGATGTTCTCTCTTTCCAACGAACACCATGCTCAAACATCGATTGAAAAAATAGACGCCCTCCCTCTAATAGACGCCCCCCTCCAATAGACGCCCCCCTCAAACCTTGATTGAAAAAATAGACGCCCTGGGCGTCTATTGGAAGAAATACGGTAGTTGAAGGGACGCAGAGCAAAAGTCTAGCAACAGAGATCGGCCCTAACATTTTCTTACTCAATCGATGCGTGAATTTGACCTATAACAGTGTTCCGAATGTAACCCAACCACCTTGAGTTACTTTTTCTCGATATCTACATATCGCATTCACGTGAATTAGACTATGAGGAACACGAATTCGGTGTAAGAAATGCAAGAATAAAATATAGAAAAAAGAAAAATTTAACTACTGGTAAAAAGCAATCAAATTAAATTTGTCAATTCGAACAGGTCTGTACATCAGCATATGTGCACAATTTCGCCTTTACTAAAGTAACATAAAATAACGGAAAATAGACCAATTTCAAAGATTAAGAAGAAAATGTAAGTTAAAGAGAGCTCTAAAAGATGCAAAAAGCACATTTAATTTGGTTACTAATTATCAAGGACTTTAAAATGTTACGGATTGTGGATGACCGCCTTGCTCCCCACCGTCATCATAGGAAGGCGGTCAAACTAGCGCTTCTTTTCTCATAACTTTGCAAAACCGGCAAAGTTTTTTCTGCAAAGAGTTAGAAACTTTTTCATAGTAAACTTTTTTAGTGTTAACGACAGCCTTATCAACTTGGTCGATGTGTACTTCTGCGTCTGAGGAGATTTTAACAACAAAATGTTCCGAAACGATAAGACAAGTAACGGAACAGGAGATGAGCGCTAACATGGCTTCAGAGCACGATTTTGGCTGCTGTGTAGAATTCGGAACTGTGTCTATCAAGAATACTACAACTGGTTACAAAATAACCTGTCAATGCAATCCCGGTAAAGATGTTCTTCATCTAACTAAAGGACGATGTCTAACTTTTTATACAATGTTTTATTCTTATACACCATTCTCACTCCAATAAGGCTATTTTTCAAGTGAATGAGAAAATTTTTTAAGGCAAATCAATTTGGAAAGTGCCCTCTTTAACTTTGAAGGTGTCCTGTTTGATACATGAAGTCCCTATCAGAGGGAAAGTAATTCAACTCAAACATGAACTGTCATAACGTTTTAAGAATTAAAAAATACATTAGCAAACTGCTTTTATATTGATATTGATGCTGATGCTAGTAAACTGGAACCAAGCAGGTATCAGTGCATTTCAGACCTGTCAACTCAACTCTAAGATTGAATTTTGAGGACTAATTAGGTTCTTCTGACTCAAGCCTTCTAGTGTGACATTCCTCAAGAATGTGGCATTGAGGCGATAGATTGAAAAATATTACGGCTTGACGTATATGACTATTTTGAAAGAAATGATGAAGAGAGTAAATACACTGAACGATTCAAGCAATTTCTTACAGGGTTTCTCAAAAAAATGTCTTTGATTGCCATTTCGTTCAAAATTAGCGGTTTTCTCGGGCTTAGGCTCAATCGATAGGCCTTGGCCTAAAGATTCTTAGGGCGGAGTTCCGTTTGAATTGGTTAGGGGGAACGGCTACAGTATCCAAAAACAAAATGAAAAGCACCTTTATTGGGGTTGATTTTGACCCCTTGTCACTCAATTGCCATTAATCGTGCAGACTTCAAACTTGGCAAGGCTCTTCTGAAGGACCCTCTGTACATTTTGCAACATTGATTTGTTTAGGGGCACCATCGTATCCTGGGATATTCAAGAAAAGTTTTTTGTTGAAAAATTGCCCAAATTTGAGATCTCAGATCTTGGCAATGAAGGAAGTTATGAAAAAAATTATTTCACTTTAAGATACAGTAGAATTCGTTTATAGCGGTTTCGCTTATACCGGTATTTAGCTTATACCGGTCAAGATTGGTCGGTCCCGAATTTTCGGCCTATGTTTTGTGCATGGCAAATTTTGCTTATAACGGTTTCGCTTATACCGGTATTTCGCTTATACCGGTCAAAAAGTGCCGGTCCCCTGAAAACCGGTATAATCGAATTTCACTGATACTAGGTAATGTCAAGTTTGTTTTCCCAAAACATTTTGTATTTTCATGGACCTTCATTTTTGACCTCTTGAGTCATCATGATGTCGCAAATGTTACAGTAATCGCGAATAATTTTAGTCGGTTAACTCAACTGTTGCGCGCCTTTGCTTATTCAGCCGTTTCGCGGGCGCTTACTGTAAGGGCGCCTTCCTTTGTACCGTTCCTCTCAATATTACCGCGCGTAACTGAGCCACATAATCGCATACCGCGCGCGTGAATCGCGGTATTCTCAAAGACGCCCGCCCACGTCGACGTATGTACTTATCTTGATCCTCACACGTGTCGAGAGCACTATATATACCTCTCACCAAAAACATTCGGGATCCTTATCATCCTACCTACCTAACCCTATACGCCTCTTCCGTGCTATTACCTTTGCCCGTTTCTACCCACCCTTGTTATACTATAGCGGTATCATTGTGCCCAATTGCCTGCGTACGAGTGTCACGAGTTTGTGGAATAAAGCGACGAAAAGATTCCTCTCCTTGCTATCGACTCACAATCCCAATTATACCACTGAACCACCGAATATTCTACAACCCCGCTCAGTCCTACGCGACGGAAACATAGTTCAACGGAAACGTTCCGTTGAACTAATGTATGTAGTGACAGAGGTATCGAACGACTGGAAGCAACCTTCCAGTACAACTATATTCACCCGACTCTGTCGTTTGTGGCAACGCATGACTTAAAAATTCGATATCAGTCAAAGCTATCGAATTGTACCTCATTTTGCTTCCCATGATATACTTAACCTAAGATGACTGTTAAAAGTCCTCGCTTTTAATGCTTTCATCGAAAATTCAAGAAGCTGATTCCATAATCATGTCCAAAGCCATTCTTAAGTTATGCATTACTTAAGCCTATTATGAGAAGCACAGCACTCAGTATCACTATGAATTGCTTAACTTTAGGAAACGATTATGGAAACGGCCCCATGATTTTAAAATTTAAAAGTTCAAACTATGTATTGCAAATTATACGAAGGGACCTTCAGAAGAGCCTTGCCAAGTTTGAAGTCGCCACGATTAATGGCAATTGAGTTACAAGGGGTTAAAGTTGACCCCAAGAAAGGTGCTGTTCAGTTTATTTTCGGGCTACTGTAACCGTCTCCCCTAATGATTTTAAACGGAACTCCGCCCTAAGAAACTTTAGGCCAAGGCCTATCGATTGAGCCTATGCCTGTCGCGGAGTCTACGACAAGTGCGGGGTAATTGGGGTAATTGGTGGTTCAGTGGATGTTTTATCCCTTGTGTCTTGTGTAGGTAAGAGAGGTGCCACATTGCTTCCTTTATTCAACCACACACAAGAATATGCTTATGGCCACAAGGGGAGACACACGATACTGATTCGAACTATCTCTTTGTTGTAGTCCGATGTAACAGATATCGTCGACCGGGCAGGTCGTCTTTTCGACCTGCCCGCGCCGCGGTTCTTCTCATGTCTAACGTGTGTTCGTCCCGCTAACCTTTCAACTCATCGGGGCGCACGCGTCATACGTAGGTGTAAAGCAAAGGTGCGTCAACTGACCTAGCGAGAGGGGAGGCAATCAGTCAGACCACCCAAGATACAAATGAGATGCAATTAGCTTAACATGTGGGCCATATATCCGCGCGTAGCAAAGGCCAAAAACACATCAATTAGCCGTTCGGCACAAAGCGGCTCTCAAAGGTCGGCGCGTGAGTTCACAGTAAGTCGGAAGCAACAGAAATAGCACAAAGGTAGGGAGGTAGTTACCACTCACTAGACGCTAGCCCGCTTCTCTGCATTCATCGAAACGTCCTAAATATAAGCACAGTGCGTTACCCTTCTTACTTAACTATCGCGAATCTTACAACTTTCGCGACAATGCCCAAGAAAACCCGCTAATTTTGAACGAAATGGCAATCAAAGATACATCTTTGAGCCACCCTGTATATAGTGCCAGTTTTTCATACCGCTAAATGGACCAGTGCCTGGTATTTTGATCAGTAAAAGCTACTACCATTGTAAATCAATTTAGGAAGTGGTGACTCGTGCTACTTGGAGTTTGATATGGATGACACCACTCGCTTTGAAAACGTAGTCAATGGTGATGGCACCTATGATATTGTCACGTCCACAGAAATTAGATGCAATAAAAGAGGACACAATCTTCTTTGGTCAAATGGCAAATCATTTTTAAACTACGCCTGCTACACTTATTCCCATTTAAGTTGGTTGACGATTACTTTTGCATGCTTAAAGAATAATTTTTACAGTACTGCAGGGTCTATTTCATTAAATTATTTCAGTTACAGAATGGAGGGAAACTAGTGAATCCCCACCACGGTATATCAACTTTCTGGCAATTTTCATTTAGTTCTAATTATCTGATCAGTCACCGCCGTTGCAGTTTCATAATTTTAGGCAAATCTGCAAATGTAATAGTTATATGAAGTAGGGCTCTGGCGATTAATTTTTAAAGCTTAGCTTGAGGGGACATTTTTTATTTCAACCGATGCTTGAACTGGGCGCTCGTTGGAAAGGGCACCTGTATTTATCAGTCATTAATTTAACTTATAATATCATTCCTAAATAAGAAGATCGTATTATCAGTAGTTGAATCTGCAAGAGAACTCAGTGTTGACCTACACTACATTGACGTTTAATGTTTTAATCACCCTAAAGGGGGACGATTTTTGGAAGCTTTATGGTAATAAGGAAAAAATTTAAAAAGCTAAGTTAGATGTATGTTAGACATACTTCCGCTTGTTTTGATGTAAATTTTATTTACTTTTCACTAAAGCATGTTTCGATCATAATCAATCAAAGTTTACTTGAGCTATTACCATTAGCAAAATTATGATTTGTAGAGGCCAACTTGGGAGAAACTTGTACGAAAACAACGGCGACCTCAAAAGCGACAACAGAAGCAAACATGGGAACAACAATACCGATGATACAGCCCATGACTACTTCTTCAAGCAAAGCCCCGCTAGTCATTCAGCTATTCCATAGAGCGATGTTTTTTGGATTATCAATCTCATTACTGATTCAAAAGCTGTATGACGACTTTGTATAAAGCAAGTAATGATTATGATCGCGGCTATTCAACTTTTCGCCAAACACAGGCGCGGCATTATGAAACTGAAACGGAAAATTTAATACCAATAGTAATTCAGTACTTTACATATCGCTGAAAAGTTATTTACTAGGTGATACTGAATGTAGCGTGGAATAAATAAATAATTTGCTTTACCCAGAAAAAGAGTCAATACTTTATCTAAGCTGCTCAGTATTCAATCAAATAATTAATTAACTTGCAATAAAGTTAGCGCCTACATTTTTCAAAGCCCCGACAATATGCCAATTTGCGACATGAAAATCTGCGAATTGATTTTTTAGTATTAATTCACAACGTGGCATTTTGTCACTCAATTTTTTGCGACCATTCGCGACACGATATTGTTAAAGATTGAAAACGGCCCCATAGAGGGAGGCAGAATGAAAACGGCCTATACGAGTTGTTAAGCAAGAGAAATGATCAAACGCAAAGAGTTACAGTTGGCACATATGACAGGGACATCTCAATAGAGGCTGTTTTCAGTCCCTGTGGGGGCCGATTTCAGTTTTTTCCTAAAGCGGTGGTCACAATGCGGCAACATTTTGTAGCCGAGCCACAATTGTGTCCCGGACACAGGATACAAAAGTTTTGTATCCTGTGTCCTGTGTCCGGACACAAATTTTGTATTTGGCTCGGTCTTGCGAGGAATATTGCAAAGTTGTTATACTGTGGACACTCATTAATGATATATTGGAATTTTGATTAAGGTTGAAAATTGTTACAACGTTTGAAATTATCAAACAATTAGTGGCGAATCGCAGCAAATTTAAATTGGCGCTCATTTTATTCCTAAAATGGTTTGAAATGTTGCCGCATTGTGACCACCATAGTGGCGCCACAATTGTGGCCGGCTACAATTGCATCCTGTGTCTTGTGTCCGCATTGTGACCGCCACTTAACTTTGCTGCCCCAGTAACTCTCATATAACATTATGCACAATTTTGAATACCCTATAATTCTAGGCCTAAGAATAAGGCATTTGCAAGCAGAGCTGGGACCTATGACGTAAAGGCTTGTGCAATTTTTGATGAAATAAATTACACTGCCTATTCTTGTTCACTTGCACTTAGCAATATGTCATTTTCATAGGAATTCTCACTGTTTGACAGGATATTTCAAACCATTGTGCAAGTGGTGTCATATTAACCTGGTCTCATTTGTTGGCTTTTTTATTAGAAAGTAAATAGTTGGTAAGTTAATTTTGAAACTGTACTGGTGAAACTTATTCAGACACTGATTCTTCAGTTCACATTGCAGTAAATTTTTCAGTTCTCAGCGTTTGTGAAATTATTTTATGAATGCTCATTTTATTATGCGTTCACTAAAGTTTAATTTTTGCTTCACGAGAATTAGTAACCATGCTGATTACGAAATCGCAGTTTATTGACAGTCGAATCACAATTAGCAGCATAACATTCCCAGTTTATCTAGCACGTTCTTGTGTGTGCAGATCTTTCCATTAACTATTTTTTCGAAAAGCATTTCTAACATGCAACGATAGAGTGTGTGCAAGCTAATGTTACACAACCTTTACTCTTAGTAAACGGCTGTTACATCCATGCCCGCTATGCTTTGTCTCAGCGACGTTGTGTTTAGCTAATTGAAACGCCATATTCTCAATGAAAACGTTGATTAAATTGAGAGAACAGGGTCGGTTCAAAATTCAGTAGTAAAAAATGGCTGTGCTGATTGCGATAGTGAATTTGCTCATGAATGATCAAATTGCGGTTGCCAACAAAAATATACAGTAAGACAATAACCCAACTGTTTTATTCTCAACTACAGACGCATACATTTACAGTACGTTTTATACCCAAGCAGCTTTCAGTACTTTGCTTACAGGTGCCGCGACACTTTTGGTTGCACGTTTTAAATCCAAATTTACTCCAAAATGCTTCGTTGTTGCATCTGCTTCCAGCCACAAAATTCAAGCAACCGGCTTCAACTTCGTTGAGTAGCTCAGCAAGAACAATCATCATGACAAGAAAACCAACAGATTGGATAGCTTTCATTTTGGCTCTCTGCAAAAGCATCGACTAATTGCATAGTTATTGATCTTTCTATGAGCAAAATTAATGCAATGTGAAAATTTTTAAAACCATGTTTCAGACAAACTTTTTTAAAGAACCAAGCTTGTACAGTCGAACCCGCATCATTGCATCCCGGATATATGCAGGACCCGGATCATTGCAGCTTTTGGCTGGTTCCCGAGAAACTGCAATGATGCGGGTTCAACTGTATTGGCACAGCTGGAAAATAATTTGTACATTTCTTTGAAACTTTACAGTTAGGGCTATCTCCATGCTGAGATTTCCGAAAATTGCGTCAGAAATTATTTTAAATATCTTCATGTCGCGATATGACAGATTTTGAAATTTAATTAGATGCGTACAAAAACGCAATCACAATGTATGTTCCTTCATATGAATCGGTTGAATATAATGAGAGAAATTTGATTAAGTGGCCGGTTTTTGAAATTTGAAGCAGAAACTGTGAAATTATGTAAGAAATAAAAATTCTGTGCACTTAGCAAAAGTGAATTTCTTGCGAAATGAACCATAAGATTACCATTCTAATTGTCCGATATCTAATGACACTTCAACAAATATCAAACTTACTCTATATGGCGCAGTGTTCAGTTTCTAGGTTCAGTGGAGTGCTGTGGCATAGAGCATGTAATGCTGACAAAGGAGAGCAGTTTTATAACCGCTCAAACCATGGGAGCAAAACAGCATGTTGTGCATATAGCGCTGCCAAATAAAGAACAGTTTAATAATTGCTTCTGGCGTGGCAGTAAAACAGATTGTTGCGTACATAATGCTAACAAAGGAGAGTAGTTTTACAATCGCTTAAGCTGTGGCAGCAAAACAGGATGTTGTGCATGTGGTGCCGCCATAAAAAGAACAGTTTTATAATGCTCCTGGCGTGGCAGCATAACGGAATGCTAGTGCCTCATCCAATCCAATAAACAGGATTGCGCAGTTTATGTCAACTCAAATTTTTTGTACGCCATTCCGCTCAAAATTTTTCTAATCCGGACGCTTTATAGCCCACTCGAAAGCTGAGAGTATGAAAATTCTCACCTTATAAAGCATGATATTTTATCCTTGATTCTAACACAAAATTTGCAGTTTTTGAACACTTTTTTCTTTTTGCAATCTTGCAAGTACGGATTGTGCAAGATTGTGCAGCCGTCTCCTAGGCGATGATTGAGCGTGCGATTGGTGATTACTAATGTCGCCTCGAAAAGTGCGCTGAGCGGTAAGGGTGAATGATGAAACAGAATAGGGTTTAAAGTGTTTAAAGAAATTTAACACTCTCTTACTTTGCTATTCTTATTCATAAAAAGATGATTACTGAGTTTGCAAGTTAATGAGAAGCAAGAGAAAAGATTTCAAAAAACAATATTCAAGTTGAGAAAGTTTGAAAACTATCGTTTTCGAAAATTGCAATTTTTTAGTTAGAAACAAAGAAACAAAATCAGGCTTTTGAATGAGCAATCAACCATCCAGATTGGACAATTTTGTGCGGAATGGCTTACTAAATAAATGTGTCAGTTTAACTAGGCCCACCATGTACTTTCTGCTACACTCCACAGAAACTATTGATTACTTCACAGCCAGTTTGGGATTCGGAACATACTTCTGCTACACGCCGTAGTGGTGCGCTGCAAACGTGTGAGGCTCCGCAAAATTAGACAAGCGATCTACTTTTGAGACTGCAGCATGTGACAAGAAAATTAAAAAAAGAATGAATATCACTGATGTTTTTGATTTATTTTGATTTTCTGGCACTTCTCATTTGAAATACGCACTTTATTCGCGTTCTAGACTATTTTGCTCGCGATGAATAAAAATATGTTTCTACTTATAAATATTACAACTTAAGATATGAACCAAATTTCTGATGGAAAATGCCAAAGGTTTTAGGAGAGATGTTCAAGGGACAAAGTGTTCAAGATACCAATTGACTCGTTTAATAGTCACAATGTTTATATCACAAATTAAACCATTGAATATGCACATTTCAAACATATGCAATATCACACAAAACGGCAGTGACACTTTGGAAACTGCCTCCTCTCATATGAAAGTGTCTAATAGAATCTTATTCAAGAAGCACCCGTCATATGTTATTTTTAAAAGCGCTCAATTGTACCTTATCCTTATTCTAGAGAAGCGCAAGAAACAGTAACCTCAGCCAGTCAATTGTGTTGGCGTTTGCTGAACAATCTGCTGAAAGATTAACTGTGATAATACCGTATGCAATACGAACGTGGAAACGAAGTGTAGGATAGGTCGGAATAGTTTAGCGCGGAAAGCGGCCGAGAGCGCGCGAGAGGCGATTGCGATAATCTACGCGTTTGCAGCGCGACGAGCGGTTGCTTATTTTGTAAAAAGTTAAGCCTGTGTCCCTCACCCACCCGTCCAAGAAGTAACAAGAAAAAATCGAAAGTGATTAAAGGTATCATTTCAGCCTCGGGCGCAACACGAGCGTTCGAATTGGCAATGAACAACCTGACCTCTACTACGAGTATTTTTAATTTGGATAGTCTTTTACTGGGTTTGGTGGCCGACGCCACAATGCGAGCGTATATTCCGATCGTCGAGAACTTTGTAAAGTGGAGCAAAGGCTTAAAAAACCAGACAAGTGCTGCTTGCGCCTGTTGTACGGACGATTTACCGCTGCCTTTCTCGAATTTCCGTGCTAAATATACCGTTACGATAGTCTCCATTCTATCTTCCCCAGTGGCTATCAAGTTAATTGGGGCCCAGCCCAATCAGGCGCAAGCCGCATTGCCAAAAATGATTGTTGAATCCTCAAAAAGGAAAGCCTGTCCTACAGTTCACCAAGTGAAAGCGTCTTGTGAAGACGTCAGGAAGTTGTCTGATCTCTTCTGGGAGAAGGACACAAAAATGGAGGATAAAAGAGCGGCCATCCTTTTTATCCTAATGCTCTCAGCATATTTAAGAATCTCGAACCTTGAATTGTATGGATGTTTCATGCTGGCCTGATCGGGTCAAAATCCTAATAAAGAGATCGAAAACAGACCAGCATCGTAAAGTGGTGAAGATACCAGTACTAGTGGCAAGGGACACCAAGAGGTGCATTTGCTATGCTTTAGACGAGTGGTTGAAGATCAAGCCCCCTTCCGCAGCCCTTTTCCCATCCCTTACCCCTGGCGCAGGCGTGGGAAGCAGGATGTCACCCGACAGGGCGAGGCAGGAATTGGCTAGATTGTCCCTTAAACAAGAACTTACGCTGGGTCTTACCACCCATAGTTTTCAAGGGGGGGGGCGACTGAAGCAATTAGCGCGGGGGTTGATCCGTCAAAAGTGGGGCGATGGAAGTCGCTGGCGGCTTTTCACGCCTATGTGGCCTCGAATATGGCAACACTAGGGAGGGCGGTTTCGTCCAGGTTTGACGATTGACTCTCAAACAGGAGGCGTTCTCAGTCCACGTCTAGTATTGGAACATATGCGCGCATTTGTATTCTTTTATTTCATTCGTTTTGCTCATTAAGCTGTAACTGTGGTCTTTCACGACGTATACTCTTGTCTTTCTGATTGGTGACTGCGAGTATTTTTCTGATGTTTGTGCTTTAGCGTTTTTTTTCACGGGTCCACGGCGGACCGCAATTTTTTACTCGTAGTTCGGTTCAGTGCGACGATTTGCCTAGAAATGTTCCATGTGTCTTTCACCGATCTCGTATGTATTTGACTCATGCATGCTCTATTATGTACCGCTTGTTGAGAAAAATAAACGCTGGGACCCTAACATAGTTAAACGTTTGTGAAGCAGAAGGGATAATCTAAGTTCACTCGTAAGAACTTATCAAAGATTTATTTCTGGAGAGCAAAAGAATAATAGATGATGCAGAAGTTGTGTATTAAGAGAGTTTTACTATACATGGCAAGAGAGCAGCTTTGCATCAGGGACATGCTTACTTATTTGATGGCCATCTTGCTCAAGAAAAGAGGAGATGGAAATGCATGAATTTGCATGGTTGCAAGGCTTATCTATGAACTCACAACGGCTTAATTGTCAAAATCGGTTGCGATCACTTTCAAGAATTTGAACCAGAGTGCATCAAAGCAAGAAAACGAGTCCAACAGTATAAGAAAGATGTCGTTGAACAAAAGAACACCCATCGCGATCATCTTTCTTCATTGATCAGAGATTGTGGCGCATATTTGGTGTTTTGATTTGTGGTATAAACATTGTGAAAATTAAATGAGTCAAGTGGTACTTCAAACACTATGTCTCTCAAACACATTGGTCCTCAAATGCTTTGTCCCCTGAACACTTTGTTCCTCAAACGTGCAAATAAACGTCTGTAAGCAAAACTGAAATATGGCGTGTCACAGAAATCGTGCACTCAACCCCTTCATTATGGGATAAAATGACATAAAATGACAAAGTCCATCTCAGGAAAGACGTGGATATGGGATGAAGTTGCCAAAAAGATGAATATTGGAGTTAATGGTACGCGATTTAGTTTGATATCAGTTTTATTTGCATAAAAGTTATAAAAATTAATTTGATTCAATTAAAAATAGTGATTATGATTATGCTGCTTTTCACGCAATATGCTGCTGATGTATGTATCGATCTTATCATTGCTGTTTGTAGCCTTGTTATGAAACCACAACTACTCTTAATTATTTTCAGTGCACATGTGCTGTTTGATATAGAACTGAGGTATTTTTGCTAAAATGATCGTTATTTTCAGGTGATGACTGCAGCGCTACTTGGCGCAGCCTGCGCAACACGTTTTAGAGTACATAGAATATAATGATTGAGTTGCGCTTCTTTGCTTATATGTATTATATGAACTGCATCATTGATGCCAAAAGGTCACTTTGTCAGCTCAAGATGCAATAATTATTTATTTCGTAGCCTGGTCTTGTCCTACTTGGCACTGTTTCCAGTACCTCATACCTTGAGTTCTTGCGTAACAACTTTTGGCCAGCTGTGCAAGGACTGGCAGAACCAGGTAAAGTTTGATTCAAGCAGGATAGCGCCTTCACACTGGTCTCTCAATGTGCAGGACTAGCTGAATGAGAACTTTGATGGCAAATGCATGGGTTGAGGGTTACCCCACATTCTTGCAGAATTTGACGGAAAATTCAAAGTCCAAAATCGCAAGATTCTGTTGTTTGCAGACAATACTACCTGCCACAAGTGTGATGTCAAATTAATGAACATCAAAATTGTCTTCCTACCATCAAGCAAATTGTCTCTGATACAGTCTCTGAATCAAGGAATCATCAAAAACGCCGAGCTCTACTACTGCCAGCAGCTACTTTGAAAGCAGCTCACTGCCATTGAGAATGATCAGCCATTAGTGGAATTTGGCAAATCAATGAACATCCTTGAAACGCTGCATATGCTCAAGTATGCATGGTCAATGGTCAAACCAGAAACGATCAAGAACTGCTTCAGAAAAGCTGGCATTCCCAGTGGTGGCAGCAGCAATGATGACATCCTAGTTCAGGAGGCAAACACCATCACCAACTCTTTACTTCCTCCATCTGTGACCAGAGCCAATTTGGAAAGGGGACAGCATTTAGCGCTTTGGTAAACTGATTAATTCTGATAATATTGCTCTTGCTTTGGAAATGGACACCCTTACTGTGGAAGAACTGGAATATGGTGATGGCAAACCAGTAGCTCCTCACAAGCCAATCAATCTATAATCAATTACATCACTCAGCACACCTACTACAATTCTGAAATAGATGCAGGTCTCTGTAACTCCTACAAGGTTGAAAATCAAGAAATGAAGCACATCCACTGCAAACTTGTTCAACTCAAGGTTAGTGAGTACATTTTTGTAATTTAAAATGTTCAAATTGTTTTAAAATGCGATTTTGTTTGATGAACAATATGTTTTAACCTTTTGTACAATATTTGACATGTTTCTGATATAAAATGTTGCAAGAAATCGCCAAACCTCTATAAAAAACTCATATGCTTGGGATACTCTTATTTAATTTCCCAAGCCTACATTAGAGCTCATGTTTAGGTTTTACTGTATTTAAAATACTAGAAAACGATAGGGGACCACAATTGCTAGATGAGGTAACTTGTTTTTCCAACAAGATGGTGCTCCTGCTCATTATGTGAGACCTGTACGTGAATGCCTCAATGTATATTTTGACATCAGTGGATGTTGAGGATCCAATTGAGTGGTCAGCGCGATCTTTGGATATGACACTGCTCAACTTTTGGCCATGGGAGTATTTCAATAAAAGTGTTGATGGCCAGAAACCAGTCATGAGTGTATTGAAAAGAAACATCAGTGACAAGGTTCATGGACATGGACACAGGCTGCCACCTTATTTACTATTTCTCAATCCCATTGTCAAAGTGGATGGAAGATGTGAGATGCACAAACTTAGAGAAAAAACCTCATGTACTGAAGCTGATCAATTCTGGAGCAAACACAGTGACTATGGACAATTGCAGTATGTTCTTCAGGCACATGATGGCCATCATCACATCCTGCTTGAGCTGAAAAAGGTTTTAGATTAGTGATAGAGTCTTGTTCATGTTGTCCTTACTTTGGCTGATTTTTTTAGTTATTCTTTCTCACTTGTTACTCCATTCACATATCATAAACTTTTTTGACTTGTTGGTAAAATGGAGAAATACAGGGTATTTTAGAAAAATGTTCACTATTGATAGTTCTTAATAACTCATGAACAAAGAAATGGATCGAGCTATTTCATATATAGTTTGATAGAGGAATGTTGGAAGATTTTTATGGCTCATGACACGTTCAATGTACCTCCCTTGGCAGTTAAGACATTTTTTAGTTTGCAAAGCAAAAGTTTTGCTCACTTGCAAGTGTTGATCTATTGTAAGGTGGCATGAAAGTCTTCCTGGCACTCTTCAGTTCAGACAGAGTTCTTGGCTTTTTCTTTGTAGACAGTGTCCTTGACATAGCCCACAAAAAGAAGTTGAGGGGGCTAAGATCAGAAGAATGTCCATGTGTATAATGCTCAGCATGAATTAAGCTGCTCACCAAGAGTCTCTTGCAAATATTCCAATGTATCATTTGCAGTGTGAGATGTAGCACCATCTTGCTGAATCCATAAAGGGTTGAAATCAAGTCCCCAACACTATTGCAGTCTGGTTTAAAATTGTTTGATGACCTGTTGGTAGTGCTCCTTGTTGACAGTCACTGTCTGTCCATGTTCATCTTTAAACCACCAAGGGCTAATAATGCTGTTTGCACTTAAAGTATTCCACAACCTCACGCAGTGTAAAGTTTTCTCTATAACTTCTTTAGGAGGTGCACTTCCCCAAAACCTATAATTCTGTAAGTTCACTAAACCATCCAAATGAAAGTGAGCTTCAACTGTGAACCACACATTCTTGATTCAGTTCTCATACTATTCCATCTTTTTGCTGAACATTGTGCACATCTCCACTCAGTCAAGTTTTTCTTGATCAGCCAGCATTCTATATTAGCTGAATTCTGCAATGGGAGCAGCTTCAAGTCTATCTTCAAGATCCTCCTTAAAGATTTGGCTTTCAACTTCACCTCCTGTCACCATATGTAATGAGATATGTTGTGGTTCTGCTTCACTGATTGCATAATAGTTCTCTCCAATACTTCACTGGATTGATTTAGAAGTGTTCCTTGTCCTTGAACTCCTAAAAAATCCTAAGAATCTTCACCTTGGTAGGTACAGTTTGCACATTAAAATTGTGATGGTATTGAACTGATTTCATATTATGTACTAAATTTAAATAATACTTTAACTATCATGACTCTACAAGCACAACCTGAAACTACGCTATAAAAAAATATCTACAGAGCTAAAAAGTTGACTAAAAGTAAGAAATTAGAGCGCAAAATGATCGCAACAATATGTGGAATATGTAGAATATCATAAAACGATTCAGTACACTAACATGCACCTATATTCAATAGATATCGAGTTGTTGAAATAAACGCGGTTGGAAAGAGTCATATTTAGTGCGTTAGAGCGTCTGCGCACTGCGCCCAATTCACAAGTTACTGATTGGTCGTTCATGACAATGATGAGCATAATGGTTGCGACGCAACAGTGATCAAGTAATATGTTGTTACGTAACCGAATCTTGAATATGTCTTACATAAATAATGTTTAGGGACAAGATATCTCTTAGAAATTTGTAAAATCTCTAATTTCAAATGATATAGATAAAATTTCCATATTAAAATGTTGTGCTTAGTCGCTTTATATTTAAAACACATCTAATAAATCAAAAATAAACTGTCTTTTACCTTAAAACTTTAAATAAAAATTTGAATGTATTAAGAGATTGTTAAGCGAGAAAATTATTTGACCGAGAGACGCAAAATAGCGCAAGAATTCTGTTGATATATTGATCAACAAATGAGGATTATTTTAAGCTACGATGCACAGTCATCAAGGTTCAACTGATCGTTGATATCGTTTTCTTTCATTAAATGCAATAGTTTATTCGATGCGATGAGCCCGTCTACTTACTGTAATTTACATGTATTAGGACAAGAATAAATAATACTTTTAGTAAAACCATTTCATCGTACTCGCCATCAGACGCGCTGGTGAGCACCAACGCACACACTGACACGACTGATTCCTTTTACTGTCACTAGCGCCGCTCCAGTCGCAATTGAATTTATTAAAATGTAGAATAAACCAAAATGAAATATGAACATTTTCTATAAGAAATGAATAGGCCATATTGCAAGCTTCTTTTTCATATATTGAATGTTGAATCTGTCGATCACAGGTTAATCATGGCCCTCTCAAAGTATCTGATCCGCAAGTTACTCTAGTGGGGAATCATGAATTCCTAAAGTTGTGCTTTGTAGAGTTGAATTTTAACTCTATTAAAGTCTGTTTCATATCGCGACTCAGTGTTTACTTTATAAGTTAACTACAGACTTGAATATAAAATGAAAAAATGAAAAGCTTACGAGAGTAAAGGAAGATAAAGAAGAGAACTGAATGAAATATTGATCAAAGAAAATAAATTATGGCTAAGAGAGTAAACTGACGATTTGATTTATGTTCATTATGAAATTTAGGCTAGTTTGTAGAGAATTTTGTGCAAATTATGCTTGCTTTTGTATTGTGTATCTATTAATTCTATTTTTGTAATTTTTTTCTTTGCTGCATTTGTGTGTATTTTATCATTGATATCTATGCATTAATAGCTCGTTTTCAGGGTAATTTCTTTAGGCTGTGTGTTTCTTATGTACTGTCGCGTTCCCCACATCGCGTTCGATACAGCGCGATCAGTCAGATTAAGTATTTTCCTTGTTTATCAGATATCTTTTAGTCAGAGAAAGGAAAAGTTAGAAAGCATGCCGCCGAAACGGAGATCAGTTAGTGACGACGCGACGGCGAAGAAGTCGCGCAAATCGGCTTTCACCACTGAGGAGATAATGGTTCTTTTCAACCATTATGAGGAAAAGCTTGACATTTTCCGCAATGAGGGCAACTGCGCTCGTACTGCGATCCCAGCAAGTGGAGTGGGAGGCGATCGCCAGCATGATCAATCCTGCAAACTTGGCGATCGTTCGAACCTGGGACGAGGTATGTTTTTATTAAAATCAGACTGATCATTAGGTTGTATCAAAAGACTGCCCCAGTCAACTCATAAAAATTATCAAATGTTTAAACGTTTTAAAAAGTGGTTGTGTTGTTAAGGTTGAAGTTTTTTCAGGCTCTGCTTCCCATCTTCTCATGACACATTCTGGATATTATAAGCGTGTAATTCATGTTCATTAATTAATATTTTATAGGTTCGCAAGAAGTTCAACAACTTAGCGATGCAAGCAAAGTCGCTACACGCGCAGTACAAAGGGGATTTGATGGCGACTGGCGGTGGCTGTCTGCCCGAGGAACTCCCCTCATGGGCTGCATTTATCGTCAAGCGAATTTTGCCCCTGGTCGTTTTGGAAGGTCTCGATGGAGGTTTTGAATCGGGTGTTGCTGCCCCAATCCCTGAAGCTATTGTTGAAGCAGTTGATTATTTGCACATTGACGATAGGGAGATGGGTATGTATCTGTTTTTTATCTTTTGTTGATTTTTTATTGATTTTTTAGTGCTGTAAATTGTTTTAAATTGTTTGTTTAACTTGTTTGGGCAATGATAAATAAAGCATGATTTTTAGACATGGACATATGGGGTATCGTCCCCGCGGAGGTGGCGCTGTCAACGCCCATTGATACGTCCATCAATACATCAGCCCCTAGTCAGCGATCCAGTGCTCGCAAGTTGAGCCCAAAGGAGTCTCTAGATGCATTAGCAACGGAGAAGGCAAAGTTCGAAGGAGAGGCAGAGAAGCTGTGCGCCAAGAATTAAATGATGAGTGCGCTAACTGAAGTGCCGCATATACAGTGGGAGCTGTTCAAGCAGGATTTGCTAGAATGACAGTGTCATTAAAACTAGTGGCATGCTTGAGTGCTGCAAGAAACGGTCAGAGAATGCGATCTGTTGAATCCTTAGCTGCTTGACCATTTTGGGTGCTATAGAATGGGAAACGATATCTGCCAACAACATGAAGACATTGATGCAGGAATGCATTGTGCAACTTCAAGCTTTAAAAGTGCCCCAGGGGTCAGTTAGGATGATTATTACAACCATCCTACAATGCATAGATGGCTGGCAGCTTCAATCAGTGCCATCATGCCAGATTGCACCATGCCTCTCCAGTTCCTCTGCTGCAACTTTGTACAGCAACAAGAATATTTACTTTTGCTACAACCACTGAGGAAGATAGCATGTCTGTGTCATCACCCAGCTCAAAGTCCTTGGACTACTAGATAAGTTAGTGACTGGGTCACTGTGACGTGTGTCAAAACTGAAAGAGCTTCACATCATGGACATGAGCAGTCAGTTTAAAATTCTTGCAACTTGGCTGGGTGCAAACGTTTTAGACCCATCAGCCTTTCTGGAAGGCTCTGGACCACAACTAGCTTCGCAAGGTAATCCAGCTGTTATCCTGGAAGCGCAGCTTTCCCTGGCAGAAGATTCAATAGATGCAAATTTACTGATCGTCACAAAGCAGGTGATGCTCATAGCCCTGCAATTTTTCACAGTGAATGCAAAAGATTTCCTGGATGGAGGTATATTTTCCGATTCAAGTGATTCAGTACTTCAAGCAGAAACGAAATTGGTATTAAAAGTGAATCGTATTCCCAAATCTGTGTTTGGA